>CM046041.1:62974002-63149002 GCA_025215565.1 Flaveria ramosissima
TGACTACATACGTTTCTCACAAACACCTCGTGTCATACCTGAACATACCCTTATGTGCTGTCCACTATTTCAGGACAGTGAAGAATAAGCTCAAGGTATAATACTTGGTGAATATCAAAACCCAATATGTATCTCAGGTCGGAGGATACCAAATGATATTCGCCTTTACTCAAATTTACTTATGATCAATCAATAAGATTCCATGTAGTAAAATTTGAGATGCGGGTTAGTCCAATATTTGTATCCAACAAATATCTATGAACCTTGGTAGCAACCCATTGCTCTATATTCATCCTTATGAATATCAACCAATCCAAGTTCATAGTAATCTTACCCTCACACTTGTTCCCACAAGTATGAACGACTACGGACATTTAGAGTAAACAATTTACTCATGGATAAAACATGCTAAATTGGAACATTAATTGAAACATTATAACCAAATAATTTTATTCAAATAATAAAGAGTTCCACATATCCAAATACAAGGTTTACAGATCAAATCCAATCACTAGAATATCGAAGTCCCATGGCACAAATATGACCTTCATGCTTTGCTTTTTCAAGGAGCTTCGTGAGAGGATCCGCAATGTTTTGATCCGTGTGAACTTTGCGAATACATATCTTTCCCTTTTCAACTTCATCTCGTATGTAGTTGAATCTCCGCTCAATGTGCCTAGTCTTTTGATGAGCACGAGGTTCCTTGATTTGAGCAATCGCACCCTCGTTATCACAAAAGATCTCTAGAGGGTCCTGAATGGAAGGGACAACCCCTAGATCGGCAATGAATTTCTTCAACCATGCAGCTTCTTGAGCTGCCAATGAGGCAGCGACGTATTCTGATTCTGTAGTTGATAGAGCCACCACATCCTGCTTGGAGCTCTTCCAAGAGATTGCTCCTCCATTCAGAATGAAAATATATCCCGATTGTGACCGAGAATCATCACGATCGGTTTGGAAACTCGCATCCGTGTAACCCTTTACAATGAGTTCCTCATCACTAGATCCATAGATTAGAAACATATCTCTTGTCTTCCTTAGGTACTTGAGTATGTTCTTAACAGCCATCCAATGACTGTCTCCAGGATTTTGCTGGTAACGGCTTGTCATGCTTAAGGCGCATGACATGTCCGGTCGAGTGGATATCATCGCATACATGATGGATCCAATAGCAGATGCGTATGGGATTGCCTTAATTTTATCTTGCTCATCCTTTGAGCTTGGACATTGAGTCGTACTCAATATCGTTCCTTTTTGAATAGGTACGGTAACTTTCTTAGAGTTCTCCATCTTGAACCTCTTCAAGATCTTATCAATGTATGCACTTTGATTCAAACCAATCAACCGCCTTGATCTATCCCTATAGATCTTTATTCCCAGAATATAGGCGGCTTCACCAAGGTCCTTGATGGAAAAACAACTTCCAAGCCAGGTTTTTACACCTTCCAAGGTTGGAATGTCATTTCCAAATAGTAGTATGTCATCAACATACAATACTAGGAAAGTTATTGTGCTCCCACTAGCCTTCTTATACACACAAGCCTCATCAGCGTTTTTGATGAAGCCAAATTTCTTTACCTCCTCATCAAAACGATGATTCCAGCTTCTAGATGCTTGTTTCAATCCATAGATTGATTTCTTTAACTTGCATACTTTATTAGGATGTTTTGGATCGACAAAACCTTCAGGCTGAACCATATAGACATCTTCCTCAAGATATCCATTTAGGAAAGCCGTTTTGACATCCATTTGCCAAATCTCATAATCATAATGAGCAGCTATGGCAAACAATATCCTTATAGACTTTAGCATCGCGACAGGTGAGAAGGTTTCATCATAATCAACCCCTTGAGTTTGAGTGAAACCCTTTGCTACAAGTCTAGCTTTATAAGTATCCAAGTTTCCATGCATATCAGTTTTCTTCTTGAAAACCCACTTACTTCCAACTACCTTGGACTTAAGAGGTGGTACAACAAGTTTCCAAACTTGATTGTCATACATGGATTGCATCTCAACGTTCATGGCCTCAAGCCATTTGTCACAATCCAAATTGGACACTGCATCATGGTATGTGGTTGGTTCATCTGAATCTACCACATAGCATCCATCCATGAAAAATCCGTATCTTTCAGGTGGATTACTAGTTCTACCACTTCTGCGAACGTTTTGTGTGTATTGATCAACCATTTGATCATCTTCAACATCCTCATGTTGAGTGCTAGTTTCAACCAAACATGCATCGGGTTGTGGTTCTTGATCTTCCTCAAGATCCACTGTTCTACTGCTAGCTCCTTCCATAAGGAACTTTGCTTCTAAGAATTCACCCTTTCTGGCAACAAACACCTTTTGTTCCAGTGGATCATAGAAATAATATCCCATAGAATCTCTAGGATATCCAATAAAGATACACTTGGTGGATCGGACTTCCAATTTGTTTGGGGTGGGAGTCTTAACATAAGCCTCACAACCCTAGACCCTTAAGTATGAT
This sequence comes from Flaveria ramosissima, assembly GCA_025215565.1. Lineage (NCBI taxonomy): Eukaryota > Viridiplantae > Streptophyta > Magnoliopsida > Asterales > Asteraceae > Flaveria > Flaveria ramosissima. Next base: position 62,976,491 of record CM046041.1, read on the forward strand.
AGGGATGGAACTCTTCCATGCCATATCTCAAAAGGTGTCCTTTCCACCTTTTTGGTTGGGGCCATATTTAGAATACGGGCTGTAACATCTTGAAATTTTGGGTTAATATAAAGTTAGTTTTGCTAAATTCTTTTAAGGGCCTTGTTTGCCTTATATGAAACTTGGGGTTATTTAAGCTTGTTTCGTTAAGTATTCCTTTTATTTAAAAGTTAATAATTAAATTATTGAATTGAATATCATGATATTACTAAAAGATTAATAATAATATTAATAATAATAATAATATTAATGATAATAATATAAATAACAATAATAATAATAATAATGATTATAACAATAACAAAGAATAATAACAATAATAATGATATTGTTATTATTAATAATAATTTGTAAAAAATTATTAAACTTAAAATGCATAAAACTTTAATTTAAAAGTCAAGGGTTTGTTTTGTCAATTTATAAACCTTAAAACAAAGTTTAAGATATAAAATGATAAAAAAACAAAACTTCAGGGGCCATTTGTGTAATTATTGAAAACCCAACCCAACCCCCCTTTTTAGTCCCGTAATTCCGGCGGGTTCACCTCCGGCCACTCCCGGCCAACTCCGGCGACTCTAAAACCATCAATTTTGATCGATTCGTGATCCCAAATCGCTCCCCATACTTCCTAGCATGAGTTTCGAACTTGTATACATCAATTAACGCATTGAAAACATCGGTTACAAACTCAATCGAGTGAGTAACCGATACCATAAAAACGCAGAACCGTTCAATCATTTAAACTCAATAATAACCAAAGTAAATGGATCCTAATCGAACGTTAAACTAATCCTAAACTTCTGCCGAACTCAATTCCACCTGAAGCACACTAGAACCTTTCATTCGATTCACTTGTCATCACGAACCTACAACTCAATCAAAACCCATTGTCCAAGCATCATAAACAGAAATTGACAGAGGGCTTTCCATATCTAATACAATTAGAAGCCTCCTGTGCAATTAATTTGTTTATAATCGTCATTTGAGCATCAATCAAACAATACTTGGGTCGCGACCTGTTCATCATCTGTTCTTGTGGTCTGCACTTCAATACCGGGTAATTAAAAGCACCTACACACTCGATTTTACATGGGGAGTGAAAGCCCATGATCATTGGCTTCAACAACAACGAATTGACCTTCAATTTTGGGTTTGAATCATTCTAGGGTTCTTGAGTTCTTCTGGGTTATTTGATTAATGATTTTAAGAATTAAATTCCATTAACTTGGCAGGCATAGGCGCCCAGCCTAATGGTAAATGCACGCCCTGTCAACCTTGAGGTCCCGGGTTCGAACCCGGGCACCTCCATTTATTTTGTTTTATTTTTTTAAGCCTTTTTACTTAAAAATAAAATTACAGAAAATTTATAATTAATATAAAAATCATTTTTGATAATTAGTATAATGATTTTAGACACTAAAATATCTTCTGAAATTTTTTTAAAATATAAATATATTCATTATATATAATATATATATATATATATATATATATATATATATATATATATATATATATATATATATATATATATATATATATATATATATATATATATAAATCTTTTAGTTATTCCTTATAAGATGGATTTAAAATGATGGTTTATATTAATAAATTTTCATTGATCCAAACGTTATTTCTAAAATCATGATTGTTTTGTTTTAAAGAAAAAAATGTATTTATTTAAATTTTTATATTAGTTGTTACAAAAGGTTTCTTTTAAATTTATTGAACATTTATTTATATTTGGTTGGACTTAAAAATATTTATGAACACTTAATTCTTTAAAGAATTAAATTCATAATTACTTAAAATATTTAAGAATATTATTATAAAACATATTTTAGCTAATTAATATCGTGTTATTAATCAAAATGCTATTTTCTTATTATTCTTAGATAATTAAAAAGACTTAATTGTATATTAAACCTCCTCATCATTATATTTAGTTTCATTTTTAAAATACTTAAATACATATATAATTCTTCTAATGGGTTTAAAATGAGAATAAGTATTCTATAAATTTAGTTACTTGTCAAAACTCCTTAAAACTATCAAAACCCTAATCATTAGTAGAACGTTAAACTTATTATTAATTTAAATCTTTACCTTGTAATATATATGTTAGGTGCTTGTAATGGACACTTGGGATTTACCTTGTAATCTTTTATATCATCTTGAAATGCTTATTTCCATGTGAGTTTTCCTTGTCCCCTTTTTACTTTATTTCACACTATTTTGGGGTGAAACATGATACTTATACATGATACACTTATTCACATTTGAGACTTGTAATGCACATGCAATTCTACTTATTATTTGGTCATGGTTATTTGTGTATTGTAAGTGTTTATATGAGATACATAGTTTGTTTACAATCATTAACTATTGCTAGCCTGGCGACGTCTTAGATCTTTGGGCCTGACAAGCCTATTTGGTGCTAAAGTCGAGGTATTGCCGACTCCTAGGGGCCGTACGCTTGTGCACTAGGGAACCAAATACACTTAGCCAATCTTTTATACTTGTAATCAAGTCGAGGTTTGGTTGTAACGATATGTGTTCTATAACCTTACTAGCTTATAATCCATGACATGAATTGCTACTTGTAACCTTTTTCATATTATGTATGAAAACCTTGGAAACTCACCAACTATTTATAGTTGACCTTTTATTTTTATCATGTTTCAGGAAAACCCCCAAGTTTGAAGTGAACTTATGTTGCTGGCATATTCTAGGACTTGGACCTAGTTAATAAACAAAATGATTATGTTTGTTATTTCATGTTGAAACTTATTTCATTATTGAGACTTATGCTTGTAATGTAATTTTGAAACTTATGAATAATACATTTGGATTTAATAATAGCGTTATGTGGCTGTGAACAATCGTAACTCTCACATCTCGACGTTTCCGCCGTCAAGGTTGGGGTGTGACAGATTGGTATCAGAGCCCATAACTATAGGGATTTAGGTTATTAGAAATGGTGACCTAGACTATAGTTGGATGAACCTCATAGAAAGATCCTTATACCTTTGTGCTTACATGTTGTTTGCATGCTACATAATGCTATGCCTTTTGTGCAACTTGATGCCTTAGCATAGGATTGCCTTATGTATGCTTAAACTTAGTTACTTGTCTCCCTAAACTTAACTTTGACTCTTTGACCCTCCCCGACAAATGAACTTCCTAAACCTATTCTCAACGACATGTGGAATCTACACTTATCATCTGGGTTCAATTCCTTAGACTCTATGTCTAATCTATGAAAATCTCATCAAGGTTTTGATTTCATAAACCAAAGAAATTTGTGTGGCACATAGACACCTGTATTCTGGATTTCCTGGCAAAAGGCCTTCGGGCTAAGGCAAGCATATCGTATAAATCTCATTGTGAGACCAGTTATGCTTACCTGGGGATTTCTGGGATGAGTGATAAACTATGGTCAACATACACAAGTCTCTAAGGCAAATGGGTCAATTTACCTTGACGTGTCAACGATTCCAAATGGTAATGCGTTACCAAATGGAACCATCCTCTATGTATCTTAAAAATCTTTGATTCCTTGAACTGGTATCCCTCCATTCTTATCATACATAATGTCCCTGTTAATATTGAACCTAACCGACATTTCAACTCTTACGTTTAAACACCGTTACACGTTGAGCGTTTCATGTACCTATTTCTATATCTTGACCAACGTGAACATGGATCTTAATATACCCTAAGATATTGGGAATCTAAATCGAATGGTCATCAAAAACTTTAAACCGTTACTTATGGTTCTCAAGTCTTCTTAAGGATGTGTCCCATAACTAAGAACATGCAGTGCTATAGGTGGAATTCCTACATCTCGAGATACTTTGTCTAGGCAAAGTGTAAATGGTGATTTGACTCGATCATTGAATCCATTTACTTGACTCGAAACCTTTGAGATGAGTGATCACTTATAAGTACGCGTGTCTTCAATAAGGCTATGGTTGACCTCATATCTTGAGAAGTCCATGTATTCCTTTCGATTGTGAATCGAATGTTCACATCTCATTGTGGTGTTGAATAAATTCCTGCCCTTGATTTCGTCTTCCCGATTGAAACCATCCAAGATTTGAACACCACAACAAATTCTGTTATCTCGAACTTTGATCTTAAGCTTGTAAGCATGATTTTCTCTTTTGTTACATTGATGTAACTTGAAATTTTCCGAATTTCTAATTGATATTATTTTTCCTTTCGTCGTTAAGTCAAACTCCGTACCGTTTGCACCGTGAGAGATGCAAGTGTTTGAAAGTCAACCTATGACTAAGAACACCCGTATCTCCTAAATGATTCTAACTCATCAAAACAGGGGTGATTCCCTTACTTTGATGATTCTCTATTCGTTTCGATAAATGGTTTCCAATTGTGATTCATAAAATTTCATCCTCTGGATCGGGGTGATTTCCTTATCCCGAGGATTGACTTAAATTATTTTCTTTGGAATGGCATTTCACAAATGACATGATCTCACCAAAATAGGATTGAAACCCGTACTTTGGTGACAAATGTCAATCTTCGATTGTTTTCTTGCTATTATGAAATTCAATCATCAAGATAGGCGTGAATTCCATACCTTGATGATAATATCATCTTTATGAATTGTATTTGTTCAAAGGAGACGACTTCATCAAAGTAGGAGTGAATTCTGGATTTTGATGAAGAAGTTCATCTCGTTATATTTTGTTTTTGTAAAACTTCACCGTTAAGATAGGAGTGACTTCCCTTACCTCAATGGTGAGCTACCTCGTCTTATTTCTGTGGATCCTCAACAAGGAGTTGGGATCGAATTTTTTTTATTGGTAAGTTAGCGGTCATACCTTGGGAATGCACCATCAAGTTAGGAGTGAAAACCGCACCTTGATGACTATTCTCATTTCTTGACCTCCAACTTATCAAGGTTTTAATCAAGTGACAAGAAACATGTAGTAACTTGAAGGGTGAACCAATGTTAGTGATTGGACCTATCAAGCCAAAGCATGATTTCTGAACTTGAAAGGAGACCCGATCACTCTAGGTTGATTTTGATTCCGAGCTTGGAGCATTTGAATTCTTAAATCGAGTTCTCTCCCTTTATCTTCATGTTTTGACTCGATCTAGCTACATCGAACCATTTATTCCTTACTTATCAACTTTCATTTTGAGTTGTCATCAACACATGATTGTGTGATGGTAGCCTTCTTAAATAACTTTTCTACTAAATAAAGACATTAACAACTTGTGGTTATGTCTTTCTAGTCATACGAATGTTCTCGACTGTACTTATGGGTTTGATGAATTACGTATGCAATCTATATTTGGAAATTTGTTACTTTGCAAGATATGGTTACAAATGCATGTCTTATTGTTTGCGTTACTTCTTGAACCACTTTTGAAACCTTAACCTTGGAAAATCTTTAAAACTCTATCAGGGTTTCGACTAACGAGACTCGATATTACTTACATTGTGACGTGGAGGTTCATAAACCTTCGTAACTTGTAGTCATGGGTTTGGCATAAAAGATAAGACATAACTTGGTATGTGTCCAAGTGTCTTACTTTCATATATGACAAAGCCTAACATTCGTGTTCCTATGAATCTCCTGTTTAACTTTTCATCACTAAGTGTCTCTTATCTTAGATGTCATGATGACAAATGGTGCATTATAGACCGATTAACAAATTTCATATTGACTCATGTGGGTTAACGAGTTGAGAAATTGGCTCGTATCTATCCCAAATAGTCGTATACCGTGGTATGTCGTTAAATATCGATCATTAACTTGGATGATCAATTCATTTTCTACTTTTAATAATGTTCCTAACCATCGTGAACTTATTCCAAAATCTTCGCATATCGTATTATTGTTGGACCGATGATTGGTCAAAGGAGAAATACATATTCACAAGATATGCGTTAAGACCGTTTCATATAGTGACGTTTGGGATTCTTAAATCCTGACGGTTAACCTTTCTTATTATTGTTGGTCCTTTATTGATTTCTAGACATCAATTTACTACGAAATTACATTCTAGAAGTTGTGACTTAAGGTACCACGGTAGCTCGTTATCGTTTTTTCAACGTTTTATCTCAAAACGCCTCGCGTTTACTATGTTAAGAATCTTGTAAGATTCCATAAAGTGAAGCGTTCCACCTGTAATCAAACGTCAAACACTGTTCGTTGAACACTCACCTGTCATTACAACTCCTTTTGTTCATCTAAGTTCATTTTTAATTTCGGGACAAAATTCTTTTAAGTTGGGGAGACTGTAACATCTTGAAATTTTGGGTTAATATAAAGTTAGTTTTGCTAAATTCTTTTAAGGGCCTTGTTTGCCTTATATGAAACTTGGGGTTATTTAAGCTTGTTTCGTTAAGTATTCCTTTTATTTAAAAGTTAATAATTAAATTATTGAATTGAATATCATGATATTACTAAAAGATTATTAATAATATTAATAATAATAATAATATTAATGATAATAATATAAATAACAATAATAATCATAATAATAATGATTATAACAATAACAAAGAATAATAACAATAATAATGATATTGTTATTAATAATAATAATTTGTAAAAAATTATTAAACTTAAAATGCATAAAACTTTAATTTAAAAGTCAAAGGTTAGTTTTGTCAATTTATAAACCTTAAAACAAAGTTTAAGATATAAAATGATAAAAAAACAAAACTTCAGGGGCCATTTGTGTAATTATTGAAAACCCAACCCAACCCCCCTTTTTAGTCCCGTAATTCCGGCGGATTCACCTCCGGCCACTCCCGGCCAACTCCGGCGACTCTAAAACCATCAATTTTGGTCGATTCGTGATCCCAAATCACTCCCCATACTTCCTAGCATGAGTTTCGAACTTGTATACATCAATTAACGCATTGAAAACATCGGTTACAAACTCAATCGAGTGAGTAACCAATACCATAAAAACGCAGAACCGTTCAATCATTTAAACTCGATAATAACCAAAGTAAATGGATCCTAATCGAACGTTAAACTAATCCTAAACTTCTGCCGAACTCAATTCCACCTGAAGCACACTAAAACCTTTCATTCGATTCACTTGTCATCACGAACCTACAACTCAATCAAAACCCATTGTCCAAGTATCATAAACAGAAATTGACAGAGGGCTTTCCATATCTAATACAATTAGAAGCCTCCTGTGCAATTAATTTGTTTATAATCGTCATTTGAGCATCAATCAAACAATACTTGGGTCGCGACCTGTTCATCATCTGTTCTTGTGGTCTGCACTTCAATACCGGGTAATTAAAAGCACCTACACACTCGATTTTACATGGGGAGTGAAAGCCCCATGATCATTGGCTTCAACAACAACGAATTGACCTTCAATTTTGGGTTTGAATCATTCTAGGGTTCTTGAGTTCTTCTGGGTTATTTGATTAATGATTTTAAGAATTAAATTCCATTAACTTGGCAGGCATAGGTGCCCAGCCTAATGGTAAATGCACGCCCTGTCAACCTTGAGGTCCCGGGTTCGAACCCGGGCACCTCCATTTATTTTGTTTTATTTTTTTATGCCTTTTTACTTAAAAATAAAATTACAGAAAAATTATAATTAATATAAAAATCATTTTTGATAATTAGTATAATGATTTTAGACACTAAAATATCTTCTGAAATTTTTTTAAAATATAAATATATTCATTATATATATATATATATATATATATATATATATATATATATATATATATATATATATATATATATATATATAAATATATATAAATCTTTTAGTTATTTCTTATATGATGGATTTAAAATGATGGTTTATATTAATAAATTTTCATTGATCCAAACGTTATTTCTAAAATCATGATTGTTTTGTTTTAAAGAAAAAAATGTATTTATTTAAATTTTTATATTAGTTGTTACAAAAGGTTTCTTTTAAATTTATTGAACATTTATTTATATTTGGTTGGACTTAAAAATATTTATGAACACTTAATTCTTTAAAGAATTAAATTCATAATTACTTAAAATATTTAAGAATATTATTATAAAACATATTTTAGCTAATTAATATCGTGTTATTAATCAAAATGCTATTTTCTTATTATTCTTAGATAATTAAAAAGACTTAATTGTATATTAAACCTCCTCATCATTATATTTATTTTCATTTTTAAAATACTTAAATACATATATAATTCTTCTAATGGGTTTAAAATGAGAATAAGTATTCTATAAATTTAGTTACTTGTCAAAACTCCTTAAAACTATCAAAACCCTAATCATTAGTAGAACGTTAAACTTATTATTAATTTAAATCTTTACCTTGTAATATATATGTTAGGTGCTTGTAATGGACACTTGGGATTTACCTTGTAATCTTTTATATCATCTTGAAATGCTTATTTCCATGTGAGTTTTCCTTGTCCCCTTTTTACTTTATTTCACACTATTTTGGGGTGAAACATGATACTTATACATGATACACTTATTCACATTTGAGACTTGTAATGCACATGCAATTCTACTTATTATTTGGTCATGGTTATTTGTGTATTGTAAGTGTTTATATGAGATACATAGTTTGTTTACAATCATTAACTATTGCTAGCCTGGCGACGTCTTAGATCTTTGGGCCTGACAAGCCTATTTGGTGCTAAAGTCGAGGTATTGCCGACTCCTAGGGGCCGTACGCTTGTGCACTAGGGAACCAAATACACTTAGCCAATCTTTTATACTTGTAATCAAGTCGAGGTTTGGTTGTAACGATATGTGTTCTATAACCTTACTAGCTTATAATCCATGACATGAATTGCTACTTGTAACCTTTTTCATATTATGTATGAAAACCTTGTAAACTCACCAACTATTTATAGTTGACCTTTTATTTTTATCATGTTTCAGGAAAACCCCCAAGTTTGAAGTGAACTTATGTTGCTGGCATATTTTAGGACTTGGACCTAGTTAATAAACAAAATGATTATGTTTGTTATTTCATGTTGAAACTTATTTCATTATTGAGACTTATGCTTGTAATGTAATTTTGAAACTTATGAATAATACATTTGGATTTAATAATAGCGTTATGTGGCTGTGAACAATCGTAACTCTCACATCTCGACATTTCCGCCGTCAAGGTTGGGGTGTGACACGGGCCGCGGAGAGCAAAGCGAAACCCCAAAATGATAGAGGTAATGTGCTTCTAGCCATCATAGATCGGACCATATCCAATAAGGTTCGATTCCTCCTCTCAGACACACCATTATGTTGTGGTGTTCCAGGTGGAGTGAGTTGTGAGACAATCCCACAACTCCTAAGATGATCTTGAAAAGCATCACTTAGGTATTCACCTCCTCTATCGGTACGGAGAACTTTAATCGACTTGTTGAGTTGATTTTCTACTTCATTCTTGAAGATTTTGAACATTTCAAAAGCTTCATCTTTGTGCCTTAATAAGTACACATACCCATAGCGACTATAATCGTCGGTAAAGGTAATGAAGTATCTTTCACCATTCCTAGTCATTGGCTTAAAAGGACCACATACATCCGAATGTATGATTCCTAATAAATCTTTTGCCCTTTCGTTAGTCCCACTAAAGGGTGCCTTAGTCATTTTTCCTTGTAAACAAGATTCACACACATCAAATGAATCACATTCACTTGTTTTTAAAAGACCATTCTTTTGTAGTTTTTGAATTCTTTTCTTGTTTATATGACCAAGACGACAATGCCAAAGATAGGTATCATTCAAGTCCAACTTGAGTTTCTTGGTGTTAGTTTGGTACAATGAACTATTTAAAGCGTTTTCATGAACCAATTAATAAATATTATTAATAGGAATTGCTTTAAAATAGAACATATCATTTAAAGAAACATGAATATCATTTTCAACAAAAGATAATACATAATCATAATGTCTTAATTGGAATACAGAAATAATGTTCCTAGTCAAACTAGGAGCATACAAAATATTCCTCAAAATAACATCCAAGCCACTTGGAAGTTTTAGGATGTAGTCCCCACGAGCTTCAACTTGGACTTTGGTTCCATTGCCCATGAAGAGACTAACATCCCCTTGATTGAAGTCCCTGTTTCTTGTGAACCCCTGCAACAAATTGCAAATATGAGTTCCACATCCGGTATCCAATACCCATGTGTTAGAAGATGTAACATTTAGATCAATATGAATCATGTATATTGTACCTGAGGTCTGCCCGGCATCCCTCTTGGCTTTCAACTCTTGGAGATGGACAGGACAATTCCTTGCCCAATGTCCAATCTCCCCACACTTGAAGCATGGGTCATTGGTAGCAACCTTTTGCTTCTTCTCCTATGGTTTGGGTAGTACCATTACCACCCCTTTCCCGTTTCCCAAAACGGGTCCCTTACCCTTGGCAACCTTTGCCTTGGGTGCGGGATAAGGCCTTTTCTTGTTCCCACCTTCATTGATGGTGAGAACGGGTAAAACCCATTTACCCATGGCCGCCTCGGCCGTTTTCAGCATTGAGTGAAGCTCACCAATGCTTTTGTCCCAAGCATTCATGTTGTAGTTCAACACAAATGTCTCGAACTTCTTGGTAAGGCCATTATGAATCAAATCTGTGGCCAATTCCTTCGAGACGGGACAATTAAGCCTCTCAAGGCGGTCAATATGACTTTTCATCTTAAGAACATAAGATGAAACAAATTGGTTGTCGTCCATACGACATGCATGGAGTGCTCGAACCGTTTCGAAGCGCTCAACCCTTGTTTGCTGTTGGAACGTTTCCTTCAGCTGGGTTATCATGTCATAAGCTCCGTGATGTTCATACTCATTTTAGAGATCCGGAGTCATGCTCGCTAGCATGAGACAAGACACTTGGACGGACTCCTGAGTGTACTTCAACCAATCGTTGAAGGCCTCCTCATCATCCTCAGTAGGTTGATCGGGGATAGGGTCGTCTAAAACATATGATCGTTTCTCTTGCTTGAGAACGATTCTCAAGTTTCGATACCAATCAATAAAGTTGTTATGATTTAGACGTTCCTTTTGGAGGATCGCACGTAATGATTGGTTGGATGCGGATGAGTTATCGTGATTTTCATTGTTGGTGGCCATCTACAAAATTTAACAAAGGTCTATTTAGTATTTTTGATATTGCTATTTTTAATAATTAATGCCTTTTAAGGTCATTTTTATATTAAAATCTAGAACCCAACATTACATTTAAATTGTGGTTAGGTGACCTTTATCCCACGATTTAAATTAATAAGGTGGTCAACGATTGACGGTTGCAACCATTTGCAACTTCTAGAGGTATGGGATCGACTTTAAACATCATATGTAAAGTCGGCATGTTAATCCCATCAACACCATTTGGAAACCATATTTAGGTGATCCATTTAACATGGTTTGCAAATCAAGTTATCCTACTTGCACACACGTGTGAGTTTACCCACATAAGTGGTTAGGTGACCTTTATCCCACTAATGTGGTATCCCCACCTTGAATCACAAGTTCCCTCTAAATGGTTAGGTGACCTTTATCCCATTTAGAGTTTCCAAATGACTCAAGTGTTGTGCAAAAGAACGGTGTTAAACTTGTTTGTCAAAAGTTTAGAGATTTCATAATTCTAGTTTTAGAAAACTCTATGTACTTGTATTTGCATACTTTCAAATACAAAATACCCTATGGTTCTCTTTTAAAAAAACTTCTTTTATTTTGAAATCATTAATCGTTTTAATAACCTTTTATTAGTCACTTAATGATTAGGAACCAAAAATTCAGCTTGTTATGATAATTTATTTAGATTGTTAAGCATATCCATATATCAAACAATCAACATAAAATGAATAATCAAACAAGCATATTTCATACAACCACATGTGCATAACCATAGCCACTAAGTTGACTACACTTGTTTGCCATCACAAGTGTTGTCATAAGGTCTTTCCTAAGGGTTAACAATGACACATCATATGTGTCCATGAACTCCCACTTGATTCCACATCCAAATGCTTCAAGTGTACATGTCTTTGATGTCCATCTTTGGGTCTTGATCTTGTGCATCTTCCTTTTACAAAATTGTATCCTAATACATTTTTTCTAATAAAAGAAATGCACCTAATCTATTAATTACATAACCAAATGAATAAATAATTACAACCCAAATAATAAACATAAATATTACAACCCAATTGAATGAATAAAACCAACCATTCCAATCATCCAAATCAAAAGGCCAAAGGCTAGGTTATGCACACTAACATCCAATGATCATATCATCCAAACATATAATGAAACCCCACTTAAAACCACCAAATTTCAGCCAACATAAACTGAAATTTTGGGTTTTAAACATTGTCCAAACAATCAACATTTCATAATATATATCTTTCAAGATCTAATCACTAGCATGTGTGATATGACCTTGAAAGTTTGGGGAATCATTCATACAATATATAGCAGCCCAAAATCAGCCATAAAAGGTAGATAATACTTCTTTAAAACCGATTTTAAAGACTATGAACAAGCAAGTTATCCATATAACCGGCTCTTGATGCCATTGATGGGTTTGTTAGAACACCAAAACCGTAGTTTAACCATTTAAACTTTCTGAAAAACGCAGCGGAAGATTAGCATTATAACTTTGTTTATAAGCTGAAAATCATGTCCTTATGATGACATTTAGATGTATAAAACAAACCCATAATCAAAGGATCATAATATGTGAATAAACAAGCTATGAACATATGTTAAACTACATAAAATCGCAGCTACAATGAGCTGTGATTACTACCTCTTTCAGCAGCTTAAAACCGACAGAAAAGGGGAGGTTTGATGCTCAAAATTGGCCAAGACTCCAAGAAAAGAGCCCTCAAGCTTGTATATCCCAAGCCTCCTTGCAAACACCACTTCTTGCTAGGGAGATGACACCAAAAACCCACTCAAAAACCTTGCAATGCTGCTGCCTGGCCGAAAATCTAGAGAGCAAGAGTGAGGAGGAGTTTTGTCTATTGCACGTGAAGAGATTGGAGAGAGATCTAGCAAAACAAGACAAGTTAATATGTGTAGTGTTCAAGGTTAAAGGCCCAATCACAAAACAAGGGGGGGGCCGAAATTTTAAACCAAAAGGGTTTCCCCCTTTTTTAATTTGAACATATACACACAAGTTAAATGGTCTTGTAACTAGACATACAATTAACCATTTAATTGTATGTTCAAGTTATATAACTTATACAATTAATCATTTAACTTATAAGTTATAATCTCTCATTATTATTTGGTGTCATCTAACCAATTTAAATAACACATCAAATAATATTATTGAACAAAATATCCTAATAAGTTGTTCCCTCTCATATGCAACTTATTTAGAAAACTCATTTTCTAAATTGGTGTAAATATTTAATTGCATGATCATATCATCAATTAAATATTAATTGGTGTTTGCTAAGCTTGTTATTGGGTATAACCCGACTTGGATCATAACGTACTAACCACATCAATATTCTAAGTGTCTTGGGCACATAGAATCCTACACTTGCTTGTTCTTGTCCTTTAAAAATCGGTTTTAAAGAATGTTTATCAACTCATTAGAGGCTGTTTTGGTTGATTCAATAAACCCCATGTCTTTCAAAGTTATATCTTCATGCTTATGATTAAACTTTGAAAGATAGGAATGTCAATTGGTTGATATGTTTGGTTGTTGTTTGTTTGGACAAACAAACCCTAATTTTCAGTTTATGTTGGCTGAAAATTTGGGGTTTGATGGGGTTTATTTTGTTTATTATATGAAGTTTGTAATTGTTTATTTGATAGTGTATAACCTAGCTTAGACCTTGTGTTGTTTGGTTTGAAAGAATGTATTTATTTGATTATATTCATTCAATTGGGTTGTAAAGTTTTGTGCTTGTAATTTATCTATTAATTCATTGGGATGTAATAATAGATTAGAAGTATTTTTCTTTTACTAGAAAATATGTATTAGGATATATATTTTGAAAAAGAAGATGCTCGGGAAGGAAGCACAAAAGGTAGACAGAAAGTGGACTTGAAGCATACGGATGCGACATCAAGTGGGAGATCCATTGTAATCTCTATTTTGTGTTTTTTTGGTAACCCTTAGCAAAGACCAAATGACCACACTTGTGATGGCAAACAAGTGTGGTCACAATAGTAGCTATGGTTATGCACATGTGGTTGTTTATATTATGCTTGTTTGATTGTGATTTTGTGAATGATTGTGTGATATTTGGATATGATAACAATCTTAATAAAAATAATCTTAACAAACTAATATAAAAAAATGGTTCTTAATCATTAAGTGTTAATAAATGGTTATTAAAAGGATTAATGATTTCATAATAAAATGGGTTTTATTAAAAGAACCATAGAGTACCAAGTATTTGTAAGCATGCAATTACAAGGTACTTAGAGTTTTCTAAACTAGAATTATGAAATCTCTAAATATTTTTAAACGAGATCAACACCGTCCTTTTACACCACACTTGAGTCACTTGGGAACTCTTAGTGGGATAAAGGTCACCTAACCATTTTCGAGGGAACTTGTGATTTGAGGTGAGAATGCCTTATTTGTGGGATAAAGGTCACCTAACCACTTATTTTGGCAAACTCACACGTGGGTGTAAGTAGGGTGTCTTGATTTGCATCGTTATCTGATTCATTTGACTCGCAATACGTTCTTATAACCCCTAACACACTTAATTTCATCTGTTTGAGTAGTTAGGTTAGGTTATTAGGCCGTTTAAGTCTGGTTTGCTTTCGGGTCTGATTTTGCAGATCTAGAATCAAATGGACCGTTATTTTGGTTTCTCTTCACCGCAAATTACCTGTAAAGTCGATAGAAATGATCAGTACTCAAGAAACGGGTGTTTTAGGAATCAAATGAAATTTTGGCAGAGTGTAGTTAAGTCGTGCGATTTAGGGTTTCTTTGAGGGTGATGAGTCTCTGCGACCGACTCCCCCTCAATTTATACTAACCCTAGATTCAATCGTGCGACTGAGCTCAAACGCACCTTTCAGTCGTGCGAGTGAGACTCAGTCGTGCGATTGGGTCAGTCGCCCTTCTTCAGTCGTCCGACTGGATCTTAGTCGTGCGACTGACTCACTCGTTCGCCCTTAAGCATCCGACTGGGCCAATCGTATGGGCCATTCGGTTGAATGGTCCATACTCATGGTTCATTCGTGCGAATGGCTTCCATTCGTATGGTTAATCCATACGTATGGTCCATTCGTGCGAATGGGTCACACTTATTAAATTTTTCTGCCACTTTGAATATTAACATTTGAAACCCCTTTTCATTATTTAAATTGACATTATAAGCTTTTGATCATCTCAGACATGATCATTTTAACTTGAAAACCTTTTGATCACCTCAGACGTGATCCTTTTAAACAATTTAGTCACCTCAGACGTGACCATTTTTAAACAATTTAGTCACCTCAGACGTGACTGTTTTAAACTTTTAAAGCATATGTGGTCATCTCAGACATGACCCTTTTATGAGTTGATTCCTTACTGATTTTCTAGATGTAGTCCGACAAAACTAACAAACTAAACTACTAACTAACTTAAAAAATTTAAAATAAAAACTCAAAACAAGACTTGTTTTTGGCTTTTTGTGAGAGATAAATCCTAAGATAGACATCTATGGGATTTGGTTCCAGAGTAGACAGCTTCAACTTGGATTGACCACACCTGGACCAATTCAATTTTGGAATCATACAGGCAAGTCAAATCATTTGGGACTTGTTATCAAAATCTTTTGATGCTCAATTCTTGGTGTTCATCCAGAGTCATTAGCAACTTTAGGAAATCATACTGGAACTCTTAGATTGTCACATTGATTTGAACTTTTGAGAATTGTAGCCACAATGATTGTCAATATGTTTGTCCACTTAAATCCATACACAGACTTTTGACACAGACTGGTGACTGATTTAGGTTTAATTATTTCAACTAACATTTGTGGATCCCACACTTATATGGTAATCAACATTCCTCAGGAGCTTTTGAGCGGTCTACGGGTATTATTACAAGAAGAGACTATTCTTAGAGCTTTCAAAGAGAAGCCAGTCCTCAGGTCAGTGCCATCGCACAGCAGAGAGGCGGCAAACAACAGTGAATTCTAGAATATCTAGGTTATGCTTATCCTCAGGTCAGTGCCATCGCACAGCAGAGAGGCACACAACCTATCTCCTTGTTAGAGCAGCTTATTTTATTTTGAACAAAATGCACCAACAACATAAGTCATTAGCTTTATAGCATTTGTCTTTCATTTTTTATTTGCTTTGCTCTAATTATGGTCATCCGCACACATTTGTGGCGTTTACATGCTCATTACCCCTTATTGGAATATTGTTGATTGTGTTAACCAGTGATAAGATGGAAGCCCAAAGTCAATTGAACAACTTAGTTTGATCTTGCGATCACCAGTCAGGTCTAATCATCTATTGTGTTGAATCTACCGACATATCATTTGTGGTCTAGCAACCTCTAGGTCTACTTTCTTTGTGTTACCTTAGGAGTTACCAGTTTTCTATCATCTTCCCTTTTGTATTGCCTAGACTACACAGACTTATACTTTAAATTTTTGCATCTTTTCAAAACTTAAATTTTTTAAAGTCCCTCTTGATTTGTTCCTGTGTACTATCATTTTCCAAAGGTTTTGAATCGGTATCACAGATACGATCTACCTTATATCAGCTATCCACTCCTTCTACCTCGTTTTTTTTTAATGTTAACTTGCTGACATATTCTCCCCCTAAAATACTAAAATCATTACTGGTTTAATTATTTTAGGATTTTAATAAACAGCAAAATAACATGAGTTTAAATTAACCAGACGAAAATAAACAAATAAAATAAAATAAAATAAAAAAACCTTTAACTAAACTACATCGGACTGCACATTATCATCATCAGAAATAACCTCACTTTTCTTTGTAACGCCATTGACCTCTAGCAATTATTGAAAACGTGGTTTATCAAAGGCTTTAGTATAGAGGTCAACTAGTTGAAAATCAGTATTAATTTTAACCACATCAATTAAGTTCTTTTCAAAACAGTCTCTTATGAAATGGTATTTAATACCGATGTGTTTGGTCTTAGGATGTTGAACCGGATTTTTAGTGACTGCAATTGCAGCAGAGTTATCAACAAAAATAGGAGTAGAAGAGAACTTTAAACCGTAATCCCGCATTTGCTGTTAAATCCAGATGATTTGTGAACAGCAACTTGCAGCAGCAACATACTCAGCTTCACAGGTTGACAATACAACCGATGTCTGCTTCTTACACTGCCAGGTAACTAGTCTTCTCCCAAAGAATTGACACCCTTCTGATGTAGACTTGTAGTTCATCTTGCAGCCCCCGTAATCCGAGTCACTATACACAGTAAGCTCAAAGTCATCATCATGAGGGTACCACAATCCAAGTGTGGGTGTACCCTTTAGATAACGAAAGATCCTCTTGACCCCGATCAGATGGTTGACCTTAGGTTTAGCCTGATATCTAGAACATAAACATGTAGCATACATGATATCAGGTCTTGAGGCAGTGAGATACATGAGGGATCCAATCATACCTCGGTACATCGTGGCATCTACAAGATCTCCATTTTCATCAGGTGCTATATCGTGATTCGTAGCAAGTGGAGTCCCAGCAGCAGAAGCATTCTCCATGTCAAAGCGACTAAGAATGTCTCCTACATACTTGGTCTGATGTAGAAAGATCCCATTTGGTGTCTGATCCACCTGTAACCCGAGAAAGAACTTCATTTCCCCCATAGCACTCATCTCAAACTCTTTCTTCATCACTGCTTCAAACTCTTTGCATAACTCTTCGTTCTTTGAACCGAAGATTATGTCATCAACATAGATCTATACAAGCAGTAGGTCGCCATCCTTTTCTTTAATAAACAGCGTGCAGTCAATGACTCCCCTGCGAAAGCCGTGTTTCACAAGATGAGTCGAGAGTTTCTCATACCAAGCTCGAGGAGCTTGATGAAGCCCGTATAAAGCCTTGTCGAGCTTGTAAACTCTATCCCGATGATAAGGATCTTCAAATCCCTTGGGTTGACTTACATAGACTGTTTCTCTGATTTCTCCATGAAGGAATGCACTCTTCACATCTAATTGGTAGACTTTAATATTCATGTACGATGCATAGGCAAGGAAGATACGAATGGCTTCCATCCTTGCCACGGGTGCAAACACCTCATTGTAGTCAATCCCCTCGACTTGGCGAAAACCCTGAACCACCAATCGAGCTTTGTTCCTGATAATGACCCCTTGGTCATCCTTCTTGCATTTCAGTACCCATTTGGTGCCAATGACTTTAGCCCCTTTGGGTCTATCAACCAGAGTCCATACACCTAACTTCTTGAACTGAATAAGTTCTTCTTGCATGGCACTCACCCATGCCTCATCATTTAGTGCATCACTGACATATATTTGGCTCAAACTGCCAGACAAAACACCGATAAGCACCATCATGAATGTAACCTTTCTCCATAACTGAGGCGTAATCAGCTGAGTATAGCTGATTTCGGGTTTGCACTCCTGATCTGACATCCCCAATGACATTGTCAAGGGGATGATAGACGTTTAGTCGTGATCCTGGAGTAGTAGGATTAACTACCTCAGAGCCAAGATTATGAACATTTGGTTCTGCATCTGAGGTAGTTGGAGTTTGAGGTTCCGAAGTCGAAGGTGCATCACTGGTAGATGCTTGTGGACTTTCAGGAACTGGAACCTGTTCCTCCTGACTGTTCTGGTCACCTGCATCAGCTTCATCTTCAGAGGAGGAGTCACTGTCATCGACTACTCCCCCTGACTGAGTAGATGATTCTCCCTGAGAACTAGATGGTGTATTCAGGATATCATACATCATTCTAGTAGCTAACTCATCATCTGAGGGAGAGAGAGGGATGTTGAAGGACTTGAAGAATCCATCATAGTCGAAGAAGTAGGCGGGTCCTTTGCCTGTAGGTGGTGTGGTATATTGCTGAACGTCAACATTACACCACACTTCTACAAGACCCGTTGAGTTGTTGTAAACTCGCTTGTTCGGTATGTTGTATCCTAGAAAGATTCCTTCATCCGCCTTCTCGCTGAATTTTCCTTCTTGTGTCTTCTTCAGAAGTGTGCACGGCGCGCCAAAAGGTTCAAGATACTCCAAATTCGTTTTGCGTCTTTGTAGTAGCTCGTAACATGTCTTTCCGTGGCGCTTGACTATCAGGACTCGATTCAGTGTATAACATGCATTTGCCACTGCCTCATTCCAGAATTGGATAGGCAGTTTCGAGTCTTCCAGCATAGTCCGTGCTGTCTCTATCAAGCTTCTGTTCTTCCTCTCAGCAACATCATTCATCTGAGGCGTGTAGGCAGAAGTGACTTGATACACAATTCCCTTTTCCTTGCAGTATGCCTCCATCCATTGGTTCTTGAATTATGTCCCGTTGTCTGAGCGTACTTGTCTAACCTTTAGCTTGTAGAGAGATTCCAGTGTGGTTACTAACTCCTTGAATGACTCAAATGTTTCTGATTTGGATTTCAGAAACATTACCCAAGTGAACCTTGAGTAGTCATCAGTGACCACAAAACAGTACAAGTCGCCTGCAATGCTCTTTGTACTGACTGGACCAAACAGATCCATGTGAAGAAGTTCAAGAGGAAGTTCTATTGAATGAACTTTCTTTTCCTTATGAGACTTCTTCGTCTGTTTGCCTTTCTTGCAAGCTACACAAAAGTCAGGAAGATGGAAGTTCTTAACATTAACTCCTCTCACCAAATCCTTCTGAATCAGATGATTCATCTTCCTTTGACTAATGTGTCCCATTCTCCTATGCCAGGAGATGGAATCCTTCTTAGTAGCTTTAGATAGAAAGCACTGAACCTCATGATCCATTGTAGCAGCTGTTGACAGATCCAAGACATAAAGGTCTTTATATCTTGAAGCAGTCATCAGAACTTGGTCCTCTGGGATCATGTAGTCTTTCTTCAGCACGTAACACTTCTTGTTGTCGAAGATGACCATAAATCCTTTATCACAGATTTGGGAAACAGAAAGTAAGTTATTTTGAAGTTGTTGAACATAGTTCACTTTATCAAACTTACCTTTCTGATTTCCCACTTCTCCCTGAGCTGTGATATAGCCTCCCTTGTTTCCAGCAAAAAAAACATGCCCTCCTTTTATTTGCTTGACATTTGATAAAAGGGCCCTATTTCCTGTCATGTGCCTGGATGCTCCGCTGTCTACAATCCACGTGTTAGTCTCAGCACTGTATCGAACACCCTGCACATACAAAGTAAATAAATTAGTTTAGGTTAGGAACCCAAGCCTTTACTGGCTTGGGTTTTCCAGAGGCATCACACATCATAAACTCCACCCATTGACCCTTAGAGGGTGAGGGTAGCTCAGGTTCCTTCTTGTCATCAGTATCAGACACGCAGGATGACTTCTCTTTCCATAAGCCAGATTTGTGCAAGGCCTGTTTATGATAAAAGTCGACTGGCTTACAGGTTGAACTTTAGGTTCACTAGTTCTTCTAGGTGGAGTCAGAGAGCTCCTCTTAGAAGACCTAGGCTTAGTGTCCTGAAGTTCAATCTTTTTCCTAGGTGTCTGATAGAAAGGACAATAGGAAGCAATGTGTCCACATTCTCCACAGTTGTAGCACGACCTGCTATCAACTTTATGATGAAACTTTCTCTGTGGAGAAGTGTGTGACACTCTAGTAACATCAATCACTTTAGGTTTTGACTCTGGTTCTTTTGATGTTTTCTCTGGTTTAAATAAAATTAACTGTTTTAACCTGTTTAACATCTTTCTCCTTTTGGTTAACTGGTTTTTGACTTGAAGCATGTGAAAAATTAACATTAGAAGTCTTTTTAGGTTCTGATTTGACTCTGTTTGACCCTGACTTTAAGTTAACTTTTTCAAATTCCTTTTCCAGATTAACACAAGGCAATTTACCCTTTGCCTTTGAAGTGGCCTCCTTTTGTTTGTGTCCAGATTCAGTAGATGAACATGAGGTATCTGGATCACTAACAAGAGGAGTAGACACCACGTGATCCTTCATGGGGTTATTGTTTACTGGTCTAGTCTTAGTGTTCATCAAGGTCTCAGGTGGTGGTGGAACCACTTTGTAACCCAATCCCTCCCCGTTATTCCTTTCTCTCACTAAGTGTTGAACTATGTGTGAAGAACTAGTCCAACTATGCAGTTTCTGTTTTAATGAATTTACTTCTACTTCTAGAACTGCCTTTTGCTTCTTAGTGTCTTCTAGGGAGTTTAGATAGTACCTAATGTCATTTGCTTGGTTAAAGGCAACTACTTCGGTTTCCCTAAGCTGTTTAGTCAATAGGTCTATCTTTTCTTTATAACTATGCTCATTTTGTTTTAGTACTCTATTAGCCTCAGTGCACAGTTGCAAAATTTTACTAAGTTATCATTATGATCTAATAACCTAGCAAATTTTTCATCTATGCTATTCCTAAAAGTATCACAGGCAGAACAAGCATGATTATCACACATTTGGTCAGTAGTACTTACCTGATTTGGTTCAGAAGAGCTAGCCATCAACGCAGCATCAGATGTCTCTGGTTCTGGTGATTCTGTCTTTTCTGTCTCTGACGTGGAAGTCTCCTCTTTAGGCTTGTAACTGACCTCGGCTGCAGTTGCTTCCTCACTGTGTGACATCGCTATCTCAACTGCTAGATCACCTTCACTCGCAGAATCATCATCAATATCTTCTACACTGGCAATGTTTGATTCCCCTGGTGAGACAAACCTAAAGCTCCAATCCTGTCCTTCATCATCATGAGCAGTCAAGGCTTTTGGATCCTTGTTTGATGAAGTAGAACTGGAAGCTTGCTTGTCTTGGCGAGTAAAGGACGAGAACGGGTTCCCATTACCCGTTTTCTTTGGCTTGACACATTCTCTTTTGAAGTGCCCTTCTCTCCACAGTTGAAGCAGGTCACTTTGCTCTTGTCAAAACCAAATGTGGTATCCTTAGTAGCTACCAAGTTCTGTCCGGTCTTTTTAACAAACTTCTTCGCCCTCCGGACAGCACTAGCTAAGGCCCACATTATATCCATCCTCTCAAGCTCCATTTCGTCCACCTGCTCGTAGTCCTCGTCTGCCAGATGGCAGTTTCCAATCTTCCCGGCAACAAGTCCATCATATGAATGAACCACTGCAGCTAAAAGATCCATATGCTCTCGAGCTACTTCCACAGTCACATTACCGAGGTTCTCGGTCTTCAGTTTGGTAGCACTTGCTTCTGACCAATATAGTGGGTACAAGACGACCCTGACGTGTCTGATCCAGAAGGAGAAGCATGTGAAGGACCCGACGAGCTAGACACAAATGCAGTCTGGAGAGGTGCTCCAGATGTCTTAGCTTGAGGCGTGGCGTTGTACAAAGCTGGATTTTGTGTGTACGAAGACTTCTGAGCTCTGTACTTCATCCTTAGTGCTTCTTCTCACAACTTAAGAATGAAGTCATTAATATCCAGCTTTGCAAGCATTCCATTCTGTCTCAGGTTAGACATGAATGAAGCCCACTTATCAGGCAATCCGTCTGCAAAGTTACCCACTTTCTCTTCCATGGTCGTTTCCACTCCATGTGTATGCAGTTCGCTCATCAAGTGGTAGAATCTATCTATGACGTCGTCTAAACTCTCGTTACCAATCGATGAGAAGTTATCGAATTCCTTCTTTAACTCCTTGGCCTTGATTGCCTTCAACGAAGCATTCCCATCATACCTCTTCTCTAGCTCATCCCACAGTTTCTTGGACTGCTTATTCTCTGAATACTGGTGGAATATGTCTTTGGGGATAGACTGTGTAATCAATGCATAAACCCTTTTCTCTGCATTGTACTTGACTTTCTGCGCGTCCGTCATCCCACCTAACGTTAGCTTAACTCCATCAGCTCCCACCGGTGTACTATAACCAATCTCAATGGCTTCCCACAGATTAGGATCTACTCCATTGAGGTAGATCTCAAAACGTTGTTTCCAGTGGGGAAACTCATCTAAAGTCAAGAGCTTTGGTGGTTTATTGTGATTACCCACCTCACTCTCAAGCAACAGCAGGTTCTGTATCCTAGAGTCCTTCCCAGCAGTAAAGGCTGACATCTGATCTTCCATGGCGAATAACTTTAAGTCTAATCAAACAAACTTTCACTGATGCGACTGAAGGATGCGAATGGTCTAGTCGTGCGTATGAACTCTGCGACTGGTTCAATCGTGCGGCTGAACTGGGCGATTGGTTCAGTCGTGCGAATGAATCTGGTGCGTATGAGCTATGCGAACGAACGGTTCAGTCGGCCGAATGAAGGTGCGACTAGGTCCAATCGTGCGAATGAGCAATGCGAATGGAGTCCAGTCGTGCAAATGGGTCACTCGTGCGACTGAAGCTGCTGTTTTGCGAAATTTTCTAGGTTTGACGTGTTTCAACCGTAAAAAATCAAAATTTCGCAAGTCCTAATCGCCTAAGTCCGTAGAAACCAAACTTTGATGAGCAGGGAACGTCCAAGATCACTTTTGACACCAAAGATTGCGTTTTTAGTGCAAAAACACAAACTTTTATGCAATCTTGATTGAATCAACACGTAATCAAGAGCCAAAGCTCTGATACCACTTGTTAGGACCTGGTATTTGAACGAAATACCTAGTGATTAGCGTGTTAACCAACTCAAATAGTGCGGAATCCTATTTGATTGGCGATCCAATCAGTGAGAACACACGAAGAATCAATCAAGAATTGAATCTAACGTTAGAATCATTAGGAATCGATCTAATGTGTTCTGTGAATTTGGAGAACGATTTGGGAGGTCTCTGGACGGCTAGGGTACGTCTGGAATCGTAATGGTATGAATGCTTACCTTTTTCCACGAATTGGGTCTATTTATAGGTTAGTATTGTTCATTCGTGCGACTGGGCCATAAGTATGGTTCAGTCGTGCGATTGAACCATGCGGTTGATTCATCCGCACGACTGAGTGTTCAGTCGTGCGACTGAGCCAATCTTATGTGTCAATCATACGACTAATCCAGTCTCCTGGTTCAGTCGTGCGATTGAGTCAATCGTATGAAGTTATTCATGCGTATGGTCCATTCGCATGGGCCATTCGCATGAGAACTTCATTAAGTTAAGTTTGAATGTTTTAATTAATATAACATTATGTGTAACCATTCAAACAATCATAAACCCAATTAATTTAATCACGACTCATTAATGAAATATTAAACATTACAAATCACAAACAATCCATATCATTTCATTAATCATTACATATTACATCATAATCAGACAGACAAGATCTATTACATTACAAATCATGATCTAGGGACATACATGCATCAACAAAGAGATATGAATAATGTCTCAGCAGTTGTTCCATGCTCTCAAGAAGATACAAAAAACATTGAATATGATTCAGCAAGTCAACATATACCATCTGTAGATATTCCTGTAACTCGTACGTGATGGATTCTGTGTGCCCAAGACACTTAGAATATTGATGTGGTTAGTACGTTATGATCCAAGTCGGGTTATACCCAATAACAAGCTTAGCAAACACCAATTAATATTTAATTGATGATAAGATCATGCAATTAAATATTTACACCAATTTAGAAAATGGGTTTTCTAAATAAATTGCATATGAGAGGGAACAACTTATTAGGATATTTTGTTCAATAATATTATTTGAAGTGTTATTTAAATTAGTAGATGACACCAAATAATAATGAGAAAACTACAACTTATAAGTTAAATGGTTAATTGTATAAGTTGTATATAACTTGTACATTCAAATAAATTGTTATTTGTATGTCTAGTTTACAAGACTTTTAATGTGTGATATTTGAAGGAGGGAACCCAAATTTAAACCTCCTTGGCCGTCCCCCCTTGATTTCTATTGGACCAAATTGGTCTTGAACATAACACACATTAAGTAGTCTAGGTCTCTCAACTTCTCAACAACCCACTCTCATTGCATGCAACAAAAACTTCTCTCTTTCTCTCTCAAAAGTTTCGAACCTGGCAGCTTCCTTGGGAGTTTTTGAAGAGCAAGATTTGTTGTGTTCTTGGTGATAATCTACCTAACAAGAAGGTGTATTGCAAGGGCTTGGGGTATAGACACTTGAGGACCTCTACACTTGAGTTCTTGGCCGATTTTAGCATCCCAAATCTCTCACTTTTGGGTTTTCTTGCTGCTCAAAGAGGTAGTAATCACAGCTCATTGTGGCTGTGATTTTATATATAGTTTTACTCATATTATAGCTTGTTCATTCACATATAATGATCCTTTTGATTTGGGTTTGTTTTACAATCTTAAAAGATCACTAAGAACATGAAATTTTCAGCTTTTAAAATGGGTTTTAAAGCTATATTTATATCCGCTGCGTTTTCCGAAAGTTTAAATGGTTAAACTATGTTTTAGTGTTCTAACAAACCCTTCAATGGCATCAAGAGCCGGTTATGTGGATGACTTGCTTGTTTTGTCTTTAAAATTGGTTTTAAAGAATGATAATAAACTTAGTATAGGCTGATTTTGGGCTGCTAAGTTCATATGATATGAAACCCCGATCTTTCAAAGTCATATCACACATGCTTGTGATTAAACTTTGAAAGATATACATGTTTGTTATTTGTTTTGTTTGGACAAAATAAAACCCGAAATTTCAGTTTATGTTGGCTGAAATTTCGTGGTTTTAAGTGGGGTTTTCATTATATTTTGGATGATATGATAGATGCTTGTTTTAGTGCATAACCTAGCCATTGACCTTGTGATTGTTTGGATGTTTGTGATGGTTGTATTCATTCATTCAATTGGGTTGTATTATTTGTTGTTTGTGCTTTGTTTCAAGTGTAATTTTATTTATTATTGGGTTGTAATAAATAGATTAGATGTGATTTCATTTTACTAGATATCATGTATTAGGACCTTATATCTTGTAATATGAAGACATATGCCTTGGAAGCACAAAGGAAGACACAAAAGAAACATGGAGCATTTTGGATGCGGTTTCAAGTGGGAGGCTTTTGGAAGCTTTCTATGTGTTCTCTTGTTGTAACCTTAGAAAAAGACCATATGACAACACTTGTGATGGCAAACAAGTGTTGTCAACATAAGGGCTATGGTTATGCACATATGGTTGTTTATGTTTATGCTTGGTTGATTGTTTGTTGTTTGACTGTTTGGTTGATATTTGGATATTCATAACAAACTCATTAACAAACTTAACAAGCTGAAAATTGATGGTTCTTAAAAGTTAATAAAAGGTTATTAAAATGATTTAATGATTTTAAAGATTAAAATAGGTTTTAATCAAAGAACCATAGGGTACCTTGTATTTGAAAGCATGCAAATACAAGTACATAGAGTTTCTAAACTAGAGTTTTGAAACCTCTAAACTTTTTTACCAACAAGATCAACACCGTCCTTTTACACAACACTTGAGTCACTTGGGAACTCTTAGTGGGATAAAGGTCACCTAACCATTTTGAGGGGACTTGTGACTTGAGGTGAGAATGCCTTATTTGTGGGATAAAGGTCACCTAACCACTTATTTTGGCAAACTCACACGTAGGTGTAAGTAGGGTATCTTGATTTGCAAACCATGTCAAATGGATCACCTACGGTGTGGTTTCCAATGGTGTTGATGGGATTAACATGCCGACTTTACATATGATGTTTCAAGTCGATCCCATATTTCTAGAAATTGCAAATGGTTGCAATCGTCAAACGTTGACCACCTTATTAATTTAAATCGTGGGATAAAGGTCACCTAACCACAATTTAAATGTAATGTTGGGTTCTAGACTTTAATATAAAAATGACCTTAAAAGGAATTAATTATTAAAAATAACAATATCGAAAATACTAAAATAGATCTTTGTTAAATTTTGTAGATGGCCACAAATAATGAAAATCATGATAACTCATCCGCGTCCAACCAATCATTACGAGCGATCCTCCAAAAGGAACGTCTAAATCATAACAACTTTATTGATTGGTATCGAAACTTGAGAATCGTTCTCAAGCAAGAGAAAAGATCATATGTTATAGACGACCCAATCCCCGATCAACCTTCCGAGGATAATGAGGAGGCCTATAACGATTGGCTGAAATACACTGAGGACTCCGTCCAAGTGTCTTGTCTCATGCTAGCGAGCATGACTCCGGATCTCCAAAAGGAGTATGAACATCACGGAGCTTACGACATGATAACCCAACTGAAGGAAACGTTCCAACAGCAAGCAAGGGTTGAGCGCTTCGAAACGGTTCGAGCACTCCATGCATGTCGTATGGACGACAACCAATCTGTTTCATCTTATGTACTTAAGATGAAAAGTCATATTCACCGCCTCGAGAGGCTAAATTGTCCCGTCTCGAAGGAATTGGCCACGGATTTGATCCTAAATGGCCTTACCAAGAAGTTCGAGACATTCGTGTTGAACTACAACATGAATGCATGGGACAAAAGCATTGGTGAGCTTCACTCAATGCTCAAAACGGCCGAGGCGGCCATGGGTAAAAGGGTTTTACCCGTTCTCACCATCAATGAAGGTGGGAACAATAAAAGGCCTCGTCCCGCACCCAAGGCAAAGGTTGCTAAGGGTAAGGGACCCGCTTGGGGAAAAGGGAAAGGGGTGGCAAGGGTGCCACCCAAACCACAAGAGAAAAAGCAAAAGGTTGCTACTAACGACCCATGCTTCAAGTGTGGGGAGATTGGACATTGGGCAAGGAATTGTCCTGTCCATCTCCAAGAGTTGAAAGCAAAGAGGGATGCCGGGCAGACCTCAGGTACAATATACATATCCATATTGATTTAAACATGATATCCTCTAACACATGGGTATTAGATACCGGATGTGGAACTCACATTTGCAATTTGTTGCAGGGGTTCAAAAGAAGTAGTGACTTCAAGAAAGGGGATGTAAGCCTCTACATGGGCAATGGGGCTAAAGTTCAAGTTGAAGCCCGTGGTGACTACATCTTGAAACTTCCAAATGGTTTGGAAGTGATTTTGAACAATGTTTTGTATGCTCCTAGTTTGACTAGGAATATTATCTCTGTAGCCCTGTTAAAACAATTTGGATATGTATTATCATTTGTTGAAAAAGATATTCATGTTTCTTTTAATGGTATATTCTATTTTAAAGCTATTCCCATTAATGGTATTTATGAATTGGTTCATGAAAATACTTTAAATAGCTCATTGTACCAAACTAACACCAAGAAACTCAAGTTGGACTTGAGTGATACCTATCTTTGGCATTGTCGTCTTGGCCATATAAACAAGAAACGTTTACAAACACTTCAAAAGAATGGTCTTTTAAAAACAAATGAATGTGATTCATTTGATGTTTGTGAATCTTGTTTACAAGGAAAGATGACTAAGGCACCCTTTAGTGGTACTAACGAAAGGGCAAAAGATTTATTAGGAATCATACATTCGGATGTATGTGGTCCTTTTAAACCAACAACTAGGAATGGTGAAAGATACTTCATTACCTTTACCGACGATTATAGTCGCTATGGGTATGTATACTTATTAAGGCACAAAGATGAAGCTTTTGAAATGTTCAAAATCTTCAAGAATGAAGTAGAAAATCAACTCAACAAGTCAATTAAAGTTCTCCGTACCGATAGAGGAGGTGAATACCTAAGTGATGCTTTTCAAGATCATCTTAGGAGTTGTGGGATTGTCTCACAACTCACTCCACCTGGAACACCACAACACAATGGTGTGTCTGAGAGGAGGAATCGAACCTTATTGGATATGGTTCGATCTATGATGGCTAGAAGCACATTACCTCTATCATTTTGGGGTTTCGCTTTGCTCTCCGCGGCCCGTATTTTAAATATGGCCCCAACCAAAAAGGTGGAAAGGACACCTTTTGAGATATGGCATGGAAGAGTTCCATCCCTATCATACTTAAGGGTCTGGGGTTGTGAGGCTTATGTTAAGACTCCCACCCCAAACAAATTGGAAGTCCGATCCACCAAGTGTATCTTTATTGGATATCCTAGAGATTCTATGGGATATTATTTCTATGATCCACTGGAACAAAAGGTGTTTGTTGCCAGAAAGGGTGAGTTCTTAGAAGCAAAGTTCCTTATGGAAGGAACTGGCAGTAGAATAGTGGATCTTGAGGAGGATCAAGAACCAAAACCCGATGCACGTTTGGTTGAAACTAGCACTCAACATGAGGATGTTGAAGTTGATCAAGTGGTTGATCAATACACACAAAACGTTCGTAGAAGTGGTAGAATTAGTAATCCACCTGAAAGATACGGATTTTTCATGGATGGATGCTATGTGGTAGATTCAGATGAGCCAACCACATACCATGATGCAGTGTCCAATTTGGATTGTGACAAATGGCTTGAGGCCATGAACGTTGAGATGCAATCCATGTATGACAATCAAGTTTGGGAACTTGTTGTACCACCTCTTAATTCCTAGGTAGTTGGAAGTAAGTGGATTTCAAGAAGAAACCGATATGCATGGAAACTTGGATACTTATAAAGCTAGACTTGTAGCGAAGGGTTTCACTCAAACTCAAGGGGTGATTATGATGAAACCTTCTCACCTGTTGCGATGCTAAAGTCTATAAGGATATTGTTTGCCATAGCTGCTCATTATGATTATGAGATTTGGCAAATGGATGTCAAAACCGCATTCCTAAATGGATATCTTGAGGAAGATGTTTGTATGGTTCAGCCTGAAGGTTTTGTCGATCCAAAACATCCTAATAAAGTATGCAAGTTAAAAAATCAATCTATGGATTGAAACAAGCATCGAGAAGCTGGAATCACCATTTTGATGAGGAGGTAAAGAAATTTGGCTTCATCAAAAACGCTGATGAGGCTTGTGTGTATAAGAAGGCTAGTGGGAGCACAATAACTTTCCTAGTATTGTATGTTGATGACATACTACTATTTGGAAATGACATTCCAACCCTGGAAGGTGTAAAAACCTGGCTTGGAAGTTGTTTTTCCATTAAGGATCTTGGTGAAGCCGCCTACATTCTGGGAATAAAGATCTATAGGGATAGATCAAGGCGGTTGATTGGTTTGAATCAAAGTGCATACATTGATAAGATCTTGAAAAGGTTCAAGATGGAAAACTCTAAGAAAGGTACCGTACCTATTCAAAGAGGAACGATATTGAGTACGACTCAGTGTCCAAGCTCAAAGGATGAGCAAGATAAAATGAAGGCAGTCCCATACGCATCTGCTATTGGATCCATCATGTATGCGATGATATGCACTCGACCGGACGTGTCATGCGCCTTAAGCATGACAAGCCGATACCAGCAAAATCCTGGAGACAGTCATTGGATGGCTGTTAAAAACATACTTAAGTACCTAAGGAGGACAAGAGATATGTTCCTAATCTATGGATCTGGTGACGAGGAACTCGTTGTAAAAGGTTACACAGATGCGAGTTTCCAAACCGAACGTGATGATTCTCGGTCACAATCGGGATACATTTTCATTCTGAATGGAGGAGCGGTTTCTTGGAAGAGCTCCAAGCAGGATGTGGTGGCTCTATCAACTACAGAATCAGAATACGTCGCCGCCTCATTGGCAGCTCAAGAAGCTGCATGGTTGAAGAAATTCATTGCCGATCTAGGGGTTGTCCCTTCCATTCAGGACCCCCTAGAGATCTTTTGTGATAACGAGGGTGCGATTGCTCAAATCAAGGAACCCCGTGCTCATCAAAAGACTAGGCACATTGAGCGGAGATTCAACTACATACGAGATGAAGTTGAAAAGGGAAAGATATGTATTCGCAAAGTTCACACGGATCAAAATATTGCGGATCCTCTCACGAAGCTCCTTGAAAAGGCAAAGCATGAATGTCATACTTGTGCCATGGGACTTCGATATTCTAGTGATTGGATTTGATCTGTACATTTTGTATTTGGATATGTGGAACTCTTTATTATTTGAATAAAATTATTTGGTTATAATGTTTCAATTAATGTTCCAAATTAGCATGTTTTATCCATGAGTAAAATGTTTACTCTAAAATGTCCGTAGTCGCTCATACTTGTGGGAACAAGTGTGAAAGTAAGATTATTATGAACTGGATTGGTTGATATTCATAAGGATGAATATAGAGCAATGGGTTGCTACCAAGGTTCATAGATATTTGTGGGATACAAATATTGGACTAACCCGCACCTCAAATTTTACTACATAGAATCTTATCGATTGATCATAAGTAAGTTTGAGTAAAAGGCGAATATCATTTGGTATCCTCAGACCTGAGATACATATTGGGTTTTGATATTCACCAAGTTTTATACCTTGAGCTCATTCTTCACTGTCCTGAAATAGTGGACAGTACATAAGGGTATGTTCAGGTATAACACGAGGTGTTTGTGAGAAACGTATGTAGTCAAGATGAAATTTGTTCCTCTTATTCGTTGAGAGTTAGATGTCTAAGGCTTGATTAAGTTAAATCAACAAGGAATGATCATTCTGTGTCCTTGGATTTAACATGATATCTGTAACAAAAGGATTGATGATTGATTCACCTAAATCATTTCAAGTAGGGTACTTGAAAGAGATGATGTTATTGAATGCTATAAGTCATGCGTATTAAGGGTAGTAAACCGTTGTTAGGCGGTATTTACTGCTTGCATCAATCTTCTATGAATCTTGGGCAAGTGGGAGATTGATGGATTCTGTGTGCCCAAGACACTTAGAATATTGATGTGGTTAGTACGTTATGATCCAAGTCGGGTTATACCCAATAACAAGCTTAGCAAACACCAATTAATATTTAATTGATGATAAGATCATGCAATTAAATATTTACACCAATTTAGAAAATGGGTTTTCTAAATAAATTGCATATGAGAGGGAACAACTTATTAGGATATTTTGTTCAATAATATTATTTGAAGTGTTATTTAAATTAGTTAGATGACACCAAATAATAATGAGAAACTACAACTTATAAGTTAAATGGTTAATTGTATAAGTTGTATATAACTTGTACATACAAATTAAATTGTTATTTGTATGTCTAGTTTACAAGACTTTTAATGTGTGATATTTGAAGGAGGGAACCCAAATTTAAACCTCCTTGGCCGTCCCCCCCTTGATTTCTATTGGACCAAATTGGTCTTGAACATAACACACATTAAGTAGTCTAGGTCTCTCAACTTCTCAACAACCCACTCTCATTGCATGCAACAAAAACTTCTCTCTTTCTCTCTCAAAAGTTTCGAACCTGGCAGCTTCCTTGGGAGTTTTTGAAGAGCAAGCTTTGTTGTGTTCTTGGTGATAATCTACCTAACAAGAAGGTGTATTGCAAGGGCTTGGGGTATAGACACTTGAGGACCTCTACACTTGAGTTCTTGGCCGATTTTAGCATCCCAAATCTCTCACTTTTGGTCGTTTTCTTGCTGCTCAAAGAGGTAGTAATCACAGCTCATTGTGGCTGTGATTTTATATATAGTTTTACTCATATTATAGCTTGTTCATTCACATATAATGATCCTTTTGATTTGGGTTTGTTTTACAATCTTAAAAGATCACTAAGAACATGAAATTTTCAGCTTTTAAAATGGGTTTTAAAGCTATATTTATATCCGCTGCGTTTTCCGAAAGTTTAAATGGTTAAACTATGTTTTAGTGTTCTAACAAACCCTTCAGTACGGATGAACAAAATGCTTCCAGAGAAGTTCCTGCGGAAGATATTAATGATGCACTTGATTTTCAAACTCAGGAAGATCACTCCATACCCAATGATGAACAGGGGGAACACTTTGATTACTTCCTAATTTCATCAGCTAGATTGGATCCATCTGCATCAATGAATATGACTAACTTGGAATCATCTTTTCCAGTTGAATCAACTCCAACAACAAGAATTCATAAGACTTATCCAGTAAACAACATTATTGGTGATCTTGATAAAAGAACTACAAGAAGCCAAGGTGGAGCTGTAAACATCTGTCTTTTCACTAGTTTTCTTTCACAAGTGTTCCTCTAAACATCACAACTGCTCTAAATGACAATAGCTGGATTGAAGCTATGCAAGAAGAGCTTCAACAATTCAGAAAGCAGAAAGTCTGGAATCTAGTTGATTTACCTAAAGGCCAACGTCCAATTAGAACAAGATGGCTCTTCCAAAATAAACTAGATGACAGAGGTATAATTGTAAGAAACAAAGCAAGGTTGATTGCACAAGGTTACACACAAGAAGAAGGGATAGACTATGATGAAGTTTTTGCCCCAGTTACAAGAATTGAAGCCATAAGAGTATTCCTAGCATATGCATCGTATAAGAAGTTCATTGTCTATCAAATGGATGTGAAATGTGCTTTCTTATATGGAAAAATTGATGAAAAAGTCTATGTAGCACAACCTCCTAGATTTGAAGATCCTCATTACCCACATAGGGTATATAAGCTTGATAAAGCTTTGAATGGTCTTCACCAAGCACCAAGAAAGTGATATGAAACATTATCATCTTTCTTGCTCAAGCATGGAAACAAAAGAGGAACCATTGATCAGACTCTCTTTCTCAAACAAGAACATCAAGATCTCTTAGTTGTTCAAATTTATGTTGATGACATTTATTTGGCTCAACTAACAAGAGATTATGTGTAAGCTTTGAAGAGTTGATGAAATCTGAATTTCAGATGAGTTCAATGGAAGAATTAACTTTCTTTCTTGGTCTACAAGTTCATCAGAAGATAGATGGCATTTTCATAAATCAAGAGAAATAGATACATCAAATATTGAAGAAGTACAACCTTGCTAATACATCTTCATGCAAAACACCAGCCTCAACAATTGAAAAGATTATACCTGATCCTACAGGAAAAACTGTTGATCAAAGTATATAGATCAATGATAGGATCACTTATGTATTTAATTGCCATTAGACCTGACATTATGTTTGATGTATGCGTTTGTGCTAGGTACCAATCAGATCCAAAAGAGTCTCATCTGAATGCTGTGAAGAGAATTTTCAGATATCTCAAAGTAAAACCATCCCTTGGACTTTAGTATCCAAAGGATGGTGATTTCACTCTCTACTCATATTCAGATAGTGACTTTGGAGGATGCAACAATAACAAAATATCCACAACTGGTGGATGTCAATTCATAGGATCAAGACTAGGTTCATGGTAGTGCAAGAAGCAAACAAATGTATTTGTATCCACAGCTGAGGCTTAGTATATAGCTGCTACAGCTGGTTGCTCTCAAATCCTTTGGTTGCAAAACCAATGCTTGATTATGGTTACAATTTCCTTCAGACTCCAATTTACATTGACAATTCAGCTGCTATGTTTATAACTGCTAATCCAGTGCAATATAGTAAAACAAAACATATTAAAATAAGATACCATTTTCTGAGAGATTGCTCAGAAAAAGGTTTGATCAAGTTAGTCAAAGTGGATAAAACAAATCAGCTTGCTGATTTTTTCACTGAACCATTTGATTCAGTTAGATTTAATTTTCTAATTGAGTCTCCGAGAATGATGAACTTAGATTATTCATTATGAACGAGCACAGAAAAGCATGTGTCTTTCCTTGTAAATAATAAAAAAATAAAAAAAAATTAAAAAAAATAAAAAATAATAATAATAAAAAAATTTCTTCAAAAGATTTATACTTACCTTCGGAAGAAATTTATGTCTTAGTACAATTTTATTCCGAACGTGATTTACCTTCGGAAGAAACTTCAGAAACATCTTCGAAGCTTAGCAAAAAAAATTATTGTTTTTCTTTCTGTATGTCATATGTATGGGAAATGATAGTATACTATGCCTTTGCTTCTCCTTGAATTCTTAAATATCATTAAAATATGATCAAGTTACTTTATATGTGAGTAGGTTCATCTTGAGTGGAAACTATACTAAGAGCATGCCAAACATAATGCAAAGTGACTATTTGTGGGAAACTTCATTTTGAGGATACAACAAGTGAGTCTTATTCTGATGTGACAAAATCACTCATCTAAGCACACTATGTACCAACACTTTACAATATCTATCTTTGCAAATCATATTCCCTCTGTTTTGTGTAAACAAAGACCTGGGTGTACGATCACCATGGTATACATTTGTAACCGATTGGTGAAAAGATCACGATCCTCATCATCCTTCTTTTTTGTGTAAACAAAGACCTGTCTATTTTACGGAAGTAAAGACCTGGTGACCTGATGATGATCATATCTAAGCTCTCAAAAGAATCCTTTGTGATCAACAGTATACTAATTTTAGAGCTTTTACATCAATGCATTAAAGAGATGTCAAATGCATCTCAAGATAGAACTTATAACTTAAAGTACATAGTTTCTAAGTGAGAAAAGGTGATGATTTGACTCACAAAGGGAGGACAAACTCTAAGTGAATTAAATGTGAAGCCCATAAAAGTTACCTCCTAATAAACATGATAACATGATAAACAACATGCCTAGTTAACACAATACTCTTGTATGGATTTAAGTGCACAAACATACTTGCAATCAGAACTAAAATCCGATATCAATTTATCAAACAAATTAATCAGGAAGATGCATAGTGTTATAGTATGATCCCATTCTATGTGTATATATGCTTGTACATAGCTCATTATAGTTATGTTTAGTTTAATTTCTTTCGGTTTGGACAGACATGTGTCTTTCATGATATTCTTCTTAGAAATTTATGATAAATGACTTCATTCATCATTAATCAAAAATTTAGGGGGAGTAGAATCATGAAAATAAGTTAACAAAACAAACATGTCAAATGAATTGTCAATATGAAGGAATTGATCCTGGGCACTTACTTGGCTTTTGGATACATGAAGTTTTTAAAAATATTAACCTTCTTGTGCATCATTGTCATGAATACAAAGTCAACATGGTCCAATAACAATAAATGGTTTTATCAGTTGATTAGAACCATACAACAGAATAAGTTCCAATCGTGGCATTGTTAACATCAGTAGAAGCTATAGTGCATGCTTAACATCAGCAGAAGCTACAGTGCATGCTTAGCATCAGCAGAAGCTACAGTGCATTTTATGCATCCACAGAAGCTACAGTACGAAACTTAAGGGGGAGTAAAATATGACTATTCGTAGATTGGTATCCTACGAATGAGTTAATATTTTACAAGTATAATTCATTTCCATAGATTAGTAACCTACGGAAAATCAAGTTATACTTCAATTCAATTTTAAATTTCAGTTTTTAAGTTAGGCATCCACAGATATCCTACAGATGAACTGAAATCTACTGAACAAATAAATTCCCCGGATGAGTAATAAGAAAAGTGGGATCCACTTCATTAAATAAATGAAATAAATGTGTCCGAGGGAGTATAAATGATGTTTTGACTTGGAATTCATTATTCACTTTTACAAATCCTTTTTGACGTAGAAGTTCGTTAGTCAAAACCTCAACCCTCCCTTATCTGATTTCAAAATTACTCAAATCCTAAACATCAAAAAAAGTTTAAAACTGGATTCAAGTCTTAATCTCAAGGTAAAACATATCATAAACATCAGTAATGAACTGATTGATTCATCGTTTTTGTTTATATTCTTCATATTCTTAAATATGATGACTTAGTTCTAACATAATCGTCTTCATTCTTATGAACAGATGGTTGATCGATTTGCAAGGGAGCACAATGTGTGTGTGCGTTCTTAAATCCCGACGACCCTGTGTCGGAAGGATGTCGGGACATCATCAGATACTTGCAACGATCCAAGCTTTTCTATGATTTAACAGCAGAGCGTGTGATTATTCAAGCTCATATAGTCGACTTTTGGAATTCAACTCAAATAGTGGAAGATGGAGAATCTGAAGTGATTATGGTTGATATTAAGAATGAGAGACTAAGAATAGATGAGCAGACCATTAGAAGGGTATTAGAGTTGGGAGATCAAGAATTAGGTTACCCAGATGTATTTGAGAATGAGTATATAGAGAAGGTGTTTTACTTGATGGGATATGATGGTGATTTTAAGAAGGGAGAAATAAAGAAATGTAGATTGTGTAAGCCATATAGATTTTTGTGTCTCACTTATCTCAAGTGTATCTCCAACAGGAAATCCGAATTGGATAGATTTTCTAGACATATTTCCTCTTGAATCATTGGCATATTTGAGGGGAGGACATACAACTACTCAAAGTACATCTTTGGGTGTCTGAGTGACCAAATCAGAGTACAAAAAGCTGACAAGATGTATATGTTCCCAAGGTTCTTACAATTGATCATAAATGCTGAGCTTCCTGGAATAGACCGAGATGGTGATGTGTTTATTCAAGCACATCTAGGAAGATCTGTGCTCAACAAGATAAGTGGTAAATACCAAGGTGAAGACTTGCCTATGTTTGCTCATGTGACTGACCCTAATGCCAACATTCCTCAAGATTTGATATGGGAAGAACCACAAGGAAGTTCACCTAATAACTCTGTGGAAGCCTCACCTTCACCTTATCAATAACCCATTCACCAAAATCATCAATCTCCCCAACTACAATCACCAGCTAGTCAAAACACTCAACCAATCTCTCCAATTCACCCTCCATCACCAAATCAACTCCAAATACAACTTCTTCAACAACCTCCAACTCCAGAAAATCAATCCACTGAGAGTATTTACACCGGGGAGACAGAGTTACCTTCACAAGCAAGTACAGTTCAACTGCCATTAACCAAGACTGAATCCATGTCCATTCAAACGATACTGAACCTGTGTCTCCAGTCACTGGCCATCAGCAACCACATCAAGAACATGTAGATCCCTGTCCATTGAGCCTAGTTCAAGCTCAGCAAGTGTAGCCCCTAAAGAAGTGAATGATGATGAGATTGGTGCTCAACATCAGGAAGAAGAAGAAGAGGCCAACTATATTGATGTGATTGCTTACAATGAAGATGATTCAGTGATAATGATATCACAGTCAGCAAAAGTTATCTGGTTGGTGAATATAACAAGCTGGTTGTCAAGTCTAACAATAGAAAACAAAGAATTCAAGAGTTGAAGGGGATGATAAAAGAAAAAGACGATCAGCTGATTAAACAAGAAGCTAGTCTGAAAAGATTAAGAGAAAACATACAAGAAAACAATAAAGTCATTGATGCTCTGCATGAGCTTATCAAAGAACAAAAAGAGTCAATTGCACATGAGAAGGCTGAAAAAGAAAAGCTTGTGTTGGAGAGCAACAAAGCTAACAAGACTCTACAAGAACAATTTGCTCAACTGAATAGAAAATATGAGGAGATTGAAAGACTGAAAAAGAAGATAAAGGACATTGAAACTAATGCTCCTACATCAAAACAAACAAAAGAATCTGTTGAAGCTTCAATACCAATCATTCAATATTCAAGGAAAAGGAAGTACTTGGGTCCTGTTAAGAAGGAAGTGATTGAAGTACAAGATTCTCCTAAAAGATCAAGGCCTACATCACATGAGCACACTCCTTCAATGGATGTATCAACTTCAAAGCCTATGTCTCACAATGAAACAGATAGTGATGAAGAATGGAAAAAGCTCTCTAAAGAAGAAACTCACAGAGATCAAGTAGAATTAAAGGCTGATGATCTTATGATAACAAAAGACATATTATAAGAAAGGCTTGAGTCAACAATGTTTATGACCCTTATCAACCATGGGTTTCCATTTGATATGGTTGAGAGGATGAATGTGATTGAGATGAAGGATCTACTGAAAGAGTTTGAGCTTGCTAGATTCATGATCCCTAATTGTGACTATGAAGCGTTCATAACATTTCAAGCCATTCAAAAAAATCAAGAAAGATCTAGGCCACTGTGACACAGCAAAGCTTAGCAAGTACAATATGATCTGTTGGCTACAGGGTCACAACTACAAGGCACATGAGCTTAAGGGAAGAAAAGTTGGTGAGCTTAGGAGGATGATGGAACATGTAATGGCTGTTGAGCTTGACACAGGATTGAGATTCAGAACTGAAGCGCCAAACCCATCCTATGAGCAACAAAGCAAACTCCCTGCTGATCCTATAACTATTGAATCTAAAGATGAGCACAAAGGGAAGGATAAGCTAATCAGAGAGTGATGTGATCCAAATTATACATAAAAATCCTATCAAAAGCACATCAATTATTTCTTAATATCTTCCTTAAAACGATAAAAATGTACTTAAAAGTGTTAAATTGTGTTTTCAAGTGTTTAAAAGGGCAAGATGGACAAAAGGAGTATATTTAACAAGAAATTGAAGTGATCCGAGCTTTGGACTCCAAGCATGGGGTCGTGCCTCATTAAGCACGCCCCCATGCCTTGCTAGAAACACACCCCGTGCTAAATTAACACACCCCCGTGCTTGGACATCTGACAAGGACAAAAGTACTATCCCCTAAAAGTAGACACGGGGCCGTGCCCCATAAGGCACGGGGCCGTGCCCCACCTCCAACACGGGGCCGTGCCCCATTTAGCACTGGGCCGTGCCCGACGCAACTTGCATGTACGAGCCGACCAACTTTCGTAAGCATTGTACTAGCACGGGGCCGTGCCTTTTAGGCACGGGGTCGTGCTTAAAAACTCCAGAAAGCCTGTAAATAGAAGCCTAATCTCACCATTTTTGGCAAGCTTTAGTGGGAGAGTTACTCTGCTGAATTCTCTCGGGAATCAAGACTTCAAGATCATTCGGAGGCTCGGGAGGTGCATACAACACTTGGAAGAAGCTTGGGATCACCTAAACGTCATCCATTGTGGATTATCGGTTTGATTGTTCCATTTCACCAATGATCACTTATCTATCTTCTTTGTTAACTGTTGTTATGCTAAAGCTCATCATGATCTAAACTCTATCTATCATCCTAATTGGATGAAACTTATGTAATTTGTGATGAACTAATGGTCTGATAAATATTATGTTAATGTTATTATGGTCTTGAGAAAACTATTGATGGGTAGCATCTACATTTGAACGGGAAGTTATAACTTTATGGTTTGTGATTGTGATTGTCATACAAGGTTGAAAACCGTATGATTAACTTTCATTCGCGAAACCGGTCTTCATAATAAATCCATGGCTAATGAACTAGAAATGGTTATTAGAAATCATATCACTTTAACTTTCTGATCATTTGCGGGTTCCCTTTTATTAGTTCGAAAACTTCAGTAATTGTTACGGTTTTCTAAAATTAATGCTATGTTAGGAAGGAACCTGATCAACTCTCTTTTTAACATTAAATTATGTTTACAGAAATCGTATGTCAAATAGGACACAAAAGATTCACCTACATTACTAGGGCTTTGATCTGAGCAGCAAAATTAGCCTGACAGGATCAAGTCACTACGGCAGCAGGATAGCCGAGAAATCGCGCCGGCTCATCTTTATCAACATTAACATAATTACATTAATCAATATCTTTAAATCACATCACCAATTCATCACAATTATATAAGTGGAGTCTAATTAGGATGATAACTTTTATTCCCTGATTTTAAATCCAAACGCTTCAATTCTTAGTTTACTTTCTTTTTATTATTGTTTACTTTTAAACCCTAAGAATCTTTCCAATACAAATTATCACTTTCTTTAACAAAAACCAAATCTGTCAGTCAAATATCAAGTTTGTTGAGTAGGCTAGGTGTGTCCACGGATTGATACTCGGTTCTTACCAACACTATATTACCTCACGACAGGTACACTGCACTTTGTGTGTGTGGTTTAGTATTAGTAACAACCAATTAAAACTAAATCTGTGCAATAAATCTTTATCAAAATATATATACTATCTGCACCCCATCAAGTTTTTGGCGCCGTTGTCGGGGACACACGGCAGTTTGAAAGACAAACTAAATTTTTGACTATCTTGCATATAACCTGTTAATATATTTTTTTTAAACTTCATTTTCATTTTTAGGTAGTTTGCCTTAGTTAGTTTAGTTAGTTTTGCCTGATTCATTTTAAGCCTTAGTTAGGTTATGCTTCCTTAAGTTAGTGTTTGTCTAATTCGTCTAGTTCTGAACTTGTTCCGCCTCTTCCGGAACCCGAACGACTTTTCCATCAAAGATTGTGCAAAAGATCACAACAAGAAGCATCAGTCATTGAAGAAGACATTTTGGAAGATACACCATCCGAAGAAGACATGGCTAACCAAGACGAGGAAATGAAGATGACACACTATGCCACACCGTCAATAGATGGTTATGAGTCTAGTGTTGTCCAACCAGCAATAGCGGCCAACAATTTCGAGATTAAGTCTAGTATTATCCAACTTGTAGAAAACTCTGTTTAGTTCCATGGGTTACAAGACGAAGATCCTAATGCTCACATCTCACGATTACTTCGTATCTGTGCGACCTTCAAAATCAATAATTGTTCAGTCGACGCCATTCGACTAAGACTTTTTCCATTTTCACTTCGAGGCCGAGCCATCGATTGGCTTGATTCACTTCCGCCTGGTTCCATCACCAAATGGGCGGGAATGGCTGAACAATTCCTTTTGAAATACTTTCCACCCGATCGTACTGCCGAACTAAGAAGCAGCATCACAAGTTTCCGCCAAGACGACAATGAATCATTACACGTAGCATGGGAGAGATATAAAAGTCTCCTTCGGAGATGCCCACATCACATACTTGATCTGTGGCTGCAGTGTCAAACCTTTTACGATGCGATCAGCGGAGCCCACAAGCAAGCAGTAGACCAAAGTGCGGGAGGAGATTTTGGAAGTGTCACGCCAATAGAAGCATATCAAGCCTTAGAAAGAGAAGCTAATAAGAGCTTTGCTTACAATCCCTTAAGAACCAAACCCAGTTCTAAAGGTATTCATCAAGTAGACTCTGAAACCCTGATTGCAGCCCAATTAGAAGCTCTAACCAAAAAATTTGAACAATTGCAAAGCGAGCTAAAGAAAACTCCAACACGATGCAACACATGTGGAAATTCACACAAGACCAACGAGTGCCCACAAGGCGTTATGATGGTTGAAGATGTTGACTACGTAGGAGGCCCAAACAACTCATACAATTCAAATTGGAGAAACAACTCGAATTACAGAGATGCTGGCAGTAACCAACAATCATCTGGATTCAACCGAAGGCCACCTTACCAACAACAGAAACCACCATACCAAGGTGCAAGCAGTAGTAACCAAGACCGTGGAGCATCATCAATGGAAGACTTATTACAGCAATTGTTGTTAACCACACAAGCCACAGATGAGTACATCCGGAAATCTGATCGAAGAAATGAGGAGAGGTTCCAAAGAAACGAAGCTGACATCAAAAGCAACAAAGCATCACTACAGACCATAGAGCACCAAGTAGGTCAAATAACACAACAACTCTCTGAAAGACCTCAAGGAGCTTTGCCCAGCAACACTGTGACAAATCCTAATGCTCAAGTCAAAGCCATCACCACCAGGAGTGGCAAAACCACTGAAGGTGATGCACCCACATTACAACCCATCCTTGAAGAAGTAGAAACTGAAACTCCAAGTAATGCGAGTGATAAGCAAAAGCAACCTGTTGTTATTGAAGAACCAGCAAAGAAATACGTTCCACCACCACCTTATGTTCCACCACCTCCATATCCAGGTCGTTTGAGACAACAAAGAATGGAGGCACAATATGGCAAATTCCTTGGGTTGTTCAAGCAACTTCACATCAATATGCCCTTGGTGGAGGCCTTAGCACAAATGCCAAACTACGCTAAATTTCTAAAAGGTGTCTTGTCAAACAAAAAGAAGCTGGAAGAGTTATCACACGTAGTTTTGAATG
Source organism: Flaveria ramosissima (assembly GCA_025215565.1). Taxonomy (NCBI): domain Eukaryota; kingdom Viridiplantae; phylum Streptophyta; class Magnoliopsida; order Asterales; family Asteraceae; genus Flaveria; species Flaveria ramosissima. The sequence continues at coordinate 63,019,302 of CM046041.1, forward strand.
AGGAATGCTCTGCAGTTCTTCAAAACAAACTACCTCAAAAGATGACTGATCCAGGAAGTTTCACCATACCTTGCCTAATAGGAAATCTTTCTGTCAGTAATGCGTTAGCTGATTTAGGTGCTAGCATTAACCTTATGATGCGGTTTTTGAAACATTAAACCTAGGTGAGCCTAGACCTACCCGTATGAGCATCCAGTTAGCTGACCGTTCTGTCAAATATCCGAGGGGCATCATTGAAAATCTCTTAGTTAAAATTGACAAATTCGTATTTCCCGTTGATTTTGTGATCCTAGACATGGATGAGGACAAAAATGTTCCTCTTATCGTAGGTTGACCTTTCTTAGCGACTGCTCGAGCCCTCATTGATGTTTGTACAGGCAAACTCACGCTTAGAGTAGACGAGGAGGAAGTAAGATATAGGGCAATCCATGAAACACCCTCAACATCATGATGACTCACTCTATTACGTTGATGCTTGCGATTCGATTATAAGCCGTCATTTGAAGGAAGCCCTTCAAAATGAAGCTTGCAATACTCAATTAATAGAAGTCTCAATCACCGAACTCATCTGTGAGAACCAAACCATTCCAAGACTTGAAGTTGACGAAACATCGTTTCATCAAGAAGCATTTGAGATCATTGAGCAAGACTTGGAACCAAAAGCCAAACCTTCTATCGAAGACCCGCCAGTCTTAGAGCTCAAAGAACTTCCATCTCATCTCAACTTCCTGTCATAATCTCAATGTGCTTAAGGCACACAAACGAGCAATTGCATGGAAAATCATGGACATCAAGGGAATCAATCCATCCTTTTGCACTCATAAAATATTGATGGAGGAGAACTTCAAATCCGTCATTCAAACTCAAAGACGTTTAAACCCGAGCATGCAAGAGGTGGTGAAGAAAGAAGTAATCAAATTGCTAGATGCCGGTTTGATTTACCCTATTTCTGATTCGCCTTGGGTCAGTCCCGTCCAAGTTGTTCCAAAGAAAGGAGGAATGACTGTTGTAACTAATGAGAAGAATGAGCTTATTCCCACTCGTACGGTTACAGGATGGAGAGTTTGCATAGACTATCGCAAACTCAATGACGCCACAAGGAAATATCACTTCCCTCTTCCTTTCATCGACCAAATGCTTGAGAGATTGTCTGGAAAAATGTTCTATTGTTTCCTGGATGGTTTCTCAGGTTATTTTCAAATTCCTATTGCTCCCGAAGATCAAGAAAAGACAATATTCACCTATCCATATGGCACATTTGCTTATTGGCGAATGCCCTTTGGATTGTGTAATACTCCTGCTACATTTCAAAGATGCATGGTAGCAATTTTTCATGACATGATTGAACACTCAATGGAAGTTTTCATGTATGATTTCTCTATCTTTGGAAACTCATTTGAGCAATGTCTTGAAGATCTGGAAAAGATGCTAGTTAGATGTGAAGACTCCAACCTTGTTTTAAATTGGGAAAAGTGCCACTTCATGGTTACGGAAGGAATAGTGTTAGGACACAAAATCTCTCGAGCGGGGCTTGAAGTCGATCAAGCCAAAGTCGACACTATTTCTAAACTTCCGTATCCCACAACCGTGAAAGACATCAGAAGTTTCCTATGACATGCAAGATTCTACCGTCGTTTCATTAGAGATTTTTCAAAAATCGCTCGACCAATGACTCAACTTCTGGAGAAAGATGTGAAATTTGTATTTTCTGATGAATGCATTCAAATTGCTTAAGGAGAGATTGGTAACTGCTCCAATCATGGTTTCCCCAGATTGGACGCTACCATTTGAACTCATGTGCGATGCAAGCGATTTCACGGTAGGAGCTGTCTTAGGACAAAGGAAAGACAAGCAATTTCACCCAATTCATTATGCGAGCAAAACCCTAAACTACGCACAAGAAAACTACAATACCACCGAAAAAGAACTTCTGGCGGTAGTTTTCGCTTTCGATAAATTCCGCTCGTATCTCATCCTTTCAAAGACAATTGTTTATACCGATCAAGAAGCCCTTCGTTATTTGTTCAACAAAAAAGATGCAAAGCCGAGATTGATTCGTTGGATTCTTCTGCCTCAAGAATTTGATATCGAAATTCGTGATAAGAAAGGAGCGGAAAATCTAGCGGCTGATCATCTCTCGCGTCTTGAGGATTCAAGTCCTTCAAAAATTGAGGAAGCCAAAATAAACGACAATTTTCCTCACGAATTCCTTATGCACATTCAATCCTCAATCGATGAACACCCTTGGTTCGCCGATTTTGCAAATTACTTAGCAAGCGGAATCCTTCTCAAATGAATGACTTATCAGCAAAAGAAGAAGTTCTTTACTGATATCAAACATTACTATTGGGAGGACCCGTATCTGTTCAGAATTGGTGCTGTCCAGCTCATTTGAAGATGCGTATACGGAAGTGAAGCAGAACAAATTCTAAGGCACTATCATGAAGGACCCACAGGAGGACACCATGGAGCAACCTTAACAACCAAGAAAGTATCCGACTCTGGATTTTACTGGCCCACGATCTTCAAAGATGCTCATAACATGGTACGCACTTGTGATGCATGTCAAAGAGCAACCAATATCTCAACACAGGATGAGATGCCTCAGAAACCAGTTCAAGTATGCGAGATATTTGATATATGGGGTATTGATTTCATGGGGCCATTCCCGGTGTCATTTGGCAATCGTTACATCTTGGTAGCAGTTGAGTACGTTTCAAAATGGGTTGAAGCTCAAGCCATGCCTACCAATGATTCCAGGAACGTTATCAAATTCCTTAAGAAACTATTTTCTCGTTTTGGTGCCCCCAAAGCTCTGATTAGTGACCGAGGAACTCATTTCTATAAGAATCAGCTTGAAAGAGCAATGGCACATTATAGAGTTCACCGTCGCTTTACAACTACTTACCATCCACAAGCGAATGGGCAAGCCGAAGTCACTAACCGAGGTATCAAACGAATCCTTGAGAAAACTGTAGGTCAAAATCACAAGGACTGGTCTACCAAGTTAGATGATGCATTATGGGCTTTTCGAACATCCTATAAGACTCCCATCGGCACAACACCGTTTAAACTAGTTTATGGGAAGTCGTGTCATCTACCTGTAGAACTAGAGCACAAGGCCTTTTGGGTACTTAAAGTAGCAAACCTGGACCAAGACCTTGCAGGAAAGAATCGATTCCTACAAATTCATGAATTTGAGGAATTAAGGGAACAAGTGTACAAAAACGCTATGGTTTACAAAGAAAAGACAAGGAAATTCCACGACGCTCGATTAAAGAGCACAAAACAATTTCATGTGGGAGAACGTGTCTTACTGTATAACTCTCGTTTATGTTTATTTCCCGGAAAACTGAAATCACGTTGGTCTGGACCTTATACGATAACAAATGTGTTTCTGAATGGTGCCATTGAAATTTACAACCACGCAGGTTTAAGTTTCAAAGTAAATGGTCATCGTTTGAAACCGTATAACGATGGACCAACCAAGATTCCTTCGGAGGAATTAAACCTCCACCCCAACGAAAACTAAGTGTGGGGAAGGGTCATGCCGAAGACCCGAAACTTAAACGCGGCACCTGTACATAAATTTTTCTCACTTTTTAGCAATTTTTAGGACTTCACAAGCACAAGCACGGGGTCGTGCCTCATCAAGCACGCCACCGTGTCTCTGACAAAATTTTTCCACGATCTCCGCTGACGACTCCGGAACGTTGCAGGTCGAATTTAAGACGATTTCTGACAAGCACGGGGCCGTGCCTAGCCAAGCACGCCCCCGTGTTCACTTTTTACGACCTGTGTATAAATACCACACTTGTTTCATTCTTTCATCACACTTATTCCTGCTCAAAAACGTCTAAAAAAATGAAAGAATCAAGTCACGGAAGCTCAAACTGGAATCCTTCGAAGAAACCGCGTTCTGAAATGCGAGAGCCGACGACTCAAGAATATTTCTTCAAAATGCATGAACTAATCAAGCAATTGATAGAAATGAACCTCGTTGCTTCCCAACGCTTAGCTGAACTTATCCAAAAAGTTCAACAGATGAGCGAGGAACTCATTTCCATTAACCAGCAGCTTGCGGAATTGAGCAACCGCACTTCTTACTATCCCATGCCAAACCTTCCACACGAAATGTGTGGAGGTTTTCTTTAGAAGCATTTCGTGATGTGTTAAGTGCGTTGTTACGCGTTAAAGAGTCTGGTTTTACTATTTCAGATTCTCGGCTTTTAACGTATCGTCTAACCGTAGGATCCTAGGGAATGTAATTTTCAATTTGGCTTGTGTTATTTAACTATAGGACTATTTTCGTATCTTTTCTGATGATTTGTAAGTGATAAAACTTAACCGGGAAAATTATATAACACGCGAAACTGAAAAACGGAACAACAAAAGACTGAAACCGAACACTAACACATGAACACGGCCCCGTGCTCAAAGAGGCACGCCCCCGTGTTCGACAAAAAATGACACCACCTGACATTTTTCAGCCTTTTGTCTTGTTTCCCATCAATTTTGCATGATAAAAAACGAACTAATGTGCCTGCAAAGTCGTATCCACTTTCAATTCCATCTTGTTTTCCATTTTCCTTTCAACTTTCAAGTGTTCTTGCAAGAGTATTTGGCCAAGTGGTTAGTATACTAATTCCTATGATTATGAAAGTCATTTACATGTAGTAAGGTGATTAGGTCTCTAAACAACCGAAATCCTAGCAATTATGTGTAAACAGTTGTTCTTAAACGTGTTATGGAATGATGAATGCTTTTAACCTACTTGTTCATGTTTATTCTTGTAGTAGATTAGTGTTAATTAGTGTGTTTAGTTAGAAATTATTATGTTTAGTTAGTTAGTTAGTTGTTTTCTTTTATTGTTAACAAGACTATCTTCATAATTCGTGGTGAAACCTTTGTTAATCATGTTCAAGTTACAAGAATTCTCAAGTGATGTAAAACAATATATATTTTGAGTATCTTGAATTATTAACAAATGATTAAAATGTTAAAGTATAATCTTTGATTTTTAAAGCAAGAAAATGTTAAACCCATGCTTAATCAACGATTTACAAACAAAACCACGATTTACAAACAAAACCACGATTGCTCGAGTCAAGATTTCATGCCTAAACATGTTAACCGCACCCCCACGTTTTACAAAGCGCACCCCCATGTTCAAAAATTATTCCTTGGACGATAAATTCTTAACTATTTTTGAACATGAATTGAATCATTATGATGTTATGTCTTGAAAAACATATGATTTTCACTAACATCATGAGACTGCTTAAGAAATTTGTTTTGTCTAGATTAACTTATTTTTAAAATTTCAGGATCATGGATCATCCCTACTTACATTTTGGAGGGAGCCGCGAGAGATGGTTTCATGATAGACTTCAAAGATTGCTACAAAGGGTTGAAAGATCCCACTTACAAGCAGATGAAGAAACACTAGCGGCAGTCGGACAACTAGAAAGATATAATAATTTATTAAGTGTTCAGTGTAAACGTTTATTTTCACAAAATAGACCTTCCGTTTATGAACTAACTCTTGAATTTTTAGCATCTTTTAAATTTAGCATGAAAGACTCTGATCCTTGGGATGAAAGTGCAGTTTCATTCAGACTAGCTGGGAATTGGCATAAAACATCCATTGCCTTGTTTGGTGTCTATCTTGGAATATACACGGAACAAGAAATGGAGGAGGAGGCAATATCTGGAATGCCGGCGTATCATACCTTCCTAGACGAGGAAAGTAGAGACGCAGAAAGTGGTGCAATGAGGAAAGCATTTTGGGAGCGGATTGGAACCATAGGGTTCAACTCGAGCAAAACAAAAAGCAGTCAGATACGAGACCCGCTGCTGTGATACATTCATCGGTTACTCAGCCATTCCGTAACAGCTCGTGGTCAAAGTGAAGATCGTGTTAGGTTGGACTCACTTTAGTATAGATGTTTACTTTACATTGTAATAGGACTTTTGTTAGTTTCATTTTGTATTTTGTTAGTAATTAGCAGTTTTGGCAGTCCAGCGAAACTGTGAGCGAATCTATAGTTTCGCTCAAAGTTTGCTGTTTTGGTTCACCCGGCGAACTTGTGTTCTGCCGGGCGAAACTATAGTTTCGGCATGACAGTTTCGCTGCAAGCGAAACTGTCAGCGAAAGTATGACTGCTATATATACTTTTGTCATTTCATTTTGCATGATAAGTTTGCAAAACCCTAATCGTGGAATTCTGTTGCAAACTATCATTTCCAAGCAGTTACTTCATTGAAATACAATTGTGCTTATTGTTATTGAGTGAGTTTGTTCATTTGAATATCAATTATGTCTTGATTCATCATATTCTCTTCTCAATTGTTGTTATTTGGTTTGTGTATTTGATATTGATCAAATTATCCTATCAATTGTACTGTTCATCGATCACATGGACCAACAATATGGTATCAGAGCCTTAGTGCTCTTGATTTGTTGAGTTTTTGTGGTTTTGGTCAATATCTAGTTTCAATCAATTCTCATTGGATTATCAGCTGTTTTTGGGATGGAAATTGATTGAATTATGCTTGTTCTTGATTGAGGAAGATTTTACAATCATCAGATCTCAAATTCATTGAGTTTTGGATGATTTCAGATTGATTTTGAGGTGAAAAGGGGTTTTTAGATCGACCAGCGAAATTATTGTTCTTACTGCGAAACTGTCATGTTCATTCAGCGAAATTATGAGTTATTTTGGATCTGAAGTTGTTTTCTAGAGTTTCAGCGAAAGTATTTCCTTGAACGAAAGTTCAGTAGTGTTTTTGATCAATTATCAAGCGAAAGTGCTGCCGAATCTATTTCTGAACGAAAGTTCAAGCTTGTTTCCTGCGAAATTAGCAGCGAAACTAAGCAATTGTTGTCTCTGATTCTAGCGAAAGTGCTGCTAAAATTGCAAGCGAAAGTGTCTGTGTTTGCGAAAGTGTCTGCGATAGTATTGTTTGAGCGAAACTGTTAGCCAAGTCATCTTTCTCAGCGAATTTGTTAGCGAATTTGTCAGCGAATTTACTAGCGAAATTATCAATCTTTCTGCCGAAACTATAATGTCGAAATTAACTACTCTTACACTTGCGGATCTTGAAAGTGTTGCTCCTAATAGACCTCCAAGACTCATTAATGGAGATAATTTTGAAGATTGGAAGAGATGTCTCAAAGCTTTCTTTTTCTACACAGATCATAATCAATGGGAATCGATTATTTCAGGTCCTCATATACCTACGGTTACAGTTGGTGATGTCGTTTCTCAGAACAAAGATCCATCTTCTTATACTGAAAGAGATCTGAAACTGATTGATCGTGATCAAAAAGCATTTGGTGCTCTAACTCTCTGCTTGGCTCCTGACATCTACAATCGTTTTGCAGAGCATAAAAATGCTAAATCCCTTTATGATGCTCTCTGTGAATTCTTTGATGGGAATGCAGATCTGGTGAAAGACAAGAGTATTCAAGCTGAAAAGGAGTTCAATTCGTTTGTAGGATACAAGAATGAAAGTTTGACAGATCTTACAAATCGTTTCTTAACTGTCTCAAGCACTCTAAAGAAGTATGATGAAAGACTCTCCAACAGTGAACAAGTTAACAGGCTTCTCGATTCTCTTCCACCACAGTGGAGTCTTCAAGTGAGGATGCTCAAACAAGAAAGAGGTTTTACAGATTATAAGCTGATGGATATCATTAACAAGTTGAAATCTTTTGAGTTGGATATGAAAAGAAGAGAATTTAACCAGACTATGATGCCCACACCTGGTTTTTCTTAAAATGCTGCTTTATTGTCATCCGCTGCAAACTCTCACATTCAAAATCCAATTCAAGGAGGGAGCAATACAAGTAATTTCTCAAGTGGTAGTAATCATGTTGGAAAAGAATTGGGAAATTCTAAGGTGAATGCTGAAACTACAATTCCATCTGAAACAATGGCTCTTTTTGGAATGTTTGTTCAGAGCTATGAAGCTCTTGTTGCTGGTGAATTGAAAGGTAAAGGAATGACTATGGAGGATATGTATCAGGTTGATCCTGATGATTTAGAAGAAACTGACATTCAATGGCAAATGGCAATGTTAACTTTAAGAGCCCGGAGATTCATGGAAAGAACAGGAAGAAAGAATTTTGGTGGTCAATCATCAACCTCAAAACTAGGATTTGATAAGTCAAAATTGAGGTGCTTCAATTGTAAACAATTGGGACATTTTAAACGTGAATGTCCATTACCAATTGTCACAGATCCTAGTAACACTGGAGTACCAAGATTGACAGCAGAGAAAGTAAAGGAAGAAGGAAATTCAAAAAAGGAGTCAGCCTTGATCTCAAATTTTGACTGGAGTGCAGAGGTGGAAGAAACAAGATCTGAAATAAATCACGCGTTAGTTGCTGAGATTGTGAAAAGTGATGAGATGGAAGTTGAGAAAGATGAGTTTGTGTTGTTTAAGGAATTCAAAGGAGAGAATGAATCTTCAGTAAAGGAGAAAGAAGAGAAGGCTGATGGAGAGAAGAAAGAGGAAATTACAGATTCAAATGAAGATAGAAATTCAAAGGCTGTGAAAGGAAAAGAGAAGGATGATGCGGCTGCTACTATTGAGGAAAGGAAATCAAGTACTCCAGTATGCATGTGCGATAAAGCTCTAGCTGCCGAAAAGATGGTAATGGGACTTCCTTATGAGGTAATACAGGATATGTGCTCATCTGCTTGCAAAATTAGACTTTTTGGGGTTTATAAGGCTAATCGTTTGTTAATTGATAATGAAAAGGATTTAAAACGAATTAATGATGAACTTAAAATGAATGAATCAAAATATTTTGTGAAATTAAATGAGGCTTTAAAAGAAACTGATCATTTAAAAAGAATTGTTTTGGAAAGGAATGTAGAGGTTAATACTTTGACTGAACGGGTTGCTCTTGCTGAATTTGAAGCAAGCAAACTTCAGTCAAAATTAGATAAATGGACTATTTCTGGAATGAAACATGATGATCTTTGTAAATCTCAATGGGGAGCAAGAATTAAAGCAGGTTTGGGTTATGAAAATGTACAGGTTTATCCTCCTCCTAGTACATACTGTTATTCTCCTATGCCTGTTCCTCATCCTTCTAATGATTTAATCAAATCAGATACTGACAGTATGTCTGCAGGTTTAGTTGGAAATAACTCTAAGTACATTCGTGAAGACTACGACTATGGACCAACTAGTGGGCTTGGATGCACTAGTTCTAGTACACCTGAAAAACAGCAGTCTGTTTTAGATAATAAGTCTAGTTTAAATTCAGTGTTTGTTTCTAGTTCAAATGTAACAAACTTGAATGTCTCATGTTCTCTTGATTGTTCTATTTCATCTTGTAATTCAAATCATGATAGTGATGATTTTTGTTCTGGTAATGAATGCAATGAATCTGATGTTTCTCCTAAAATAACTGAGCAACTTAAAATTAATTCTTTCGAAAAGTTCTTTTCTCAACCTATTCCATCTTTCATACCATTAAATATGACATCTTCAGAAAAATGCAGTTCGTCTTCATCTGAAACTGGTACCAATGGTACGAGTTTTACTATTTTGTCAGAAGAATCAAGTTCTTGATCCTATTTGAGATGTATGAGACATTCAGTGATGTTGATTCTAGTTTGTCTGAATGTGATGAGGAGATTATTATTGATCCTATTTTTACCTCATCACATCATCGACCTAGATTCAAACATCATTGTTTCAGGTGTGGTGAAGAGGATCATCTTATCAAAAATTGCCCTTTGATTGAAGGATCCTCTAATAGAAATTGTTTTGGGAATAAATTGACAAAATTGGTTAATAATTTCTTTCATAAAAAATCAGCTTCTTTAAAAACAAAAGTTGTTCAATCTTGGGTCCCTATTACTCCTGGCTAAATGATTTGTTCATTCATTTCAGGGATCTTCTTCAAAGATTGTACACAGTCTGTGGCATGTTGATAGCGGCTGTTCCAAGCATATGACGGGATTAAAGGATTTGTTGACCAATTATCGGATTATAGATGGAGGATATGTAGCATTTGCTGGAGATAAGAAGGGTGGAAAAATAATTGGACAAGGAGAAGTTACCAATGGTTCTCTTACTCTGGAAAAAGTCAACCATGTTCCTGAATTGGCATTTAATCTTCTGAGTGTCTCTCCAATTTGTGATAAAGACATTCCTGTTCTATTTAAATCTGATGAATGTTTATTTTTAAAATCAGAGATTGCTATTCCGGAGGATTTAATTCTCATGCGTGCTCCAAGGAAACATGATACATATCTTCTTGATATGAATTCTAATGAGTCCAAGGCTACTGCAACTTGTCTTCTCTCCAAAGCCTCAACCTCTGAGTCACTCTTGTGGCATCGTCGCTTAGGCCATGTCAATTTTAAGATAATTAATAAATTAGTAAAGAACAATCTTGTTAGAGGACTTCCTTTAAAAGATTTTTCTGTTGCTGAAAAATGCATGGCATGTGCCAAAGGGAAACAACATAAGAAACCTCATAAGCCTAAACTTTTAAATAGCATATCAAGTCCTCTGGAGTTGTTACATACTGATTTATTTGGGCCTATTAGTGTTAAATCAATTGCTAAAAAATCCTTTTGTCTTGTTGTTACAGATGATTTCTCACGTTATTCATGGGTGAGGTTTCTTGCTCACAAAAGTGAAGTTGCAGAGGAATTGCAGAAATTAATCATTTCTATTGAATCAGTCAGTAAGAAAAGAGTTATGGGATTAAGAAGTGACAACGGCACTGAATTTAAAAATCAGATTCTTGATTCATTTTGTGCTCAAAAAGGGATTGTGAGACAATTTAGTGCTACAAGAACACCCCAGCAGAACGGTATCGCAGAAAGAAAGAATCGTACTCTTGTGGAAGCTGCTCGTACAATGTTGATAGAATCCTCATTACCAGTTATTTTCTGGGCTGAAGCTGTTAATTGTGCATCTTATGTTCTAAACAGGGTGCTAATTGTGAAAGATAAAGTGAAGACTCCTTATGAACTTTTTCATAAGAGGAAGCCACTAATTGATTTCTTTCGCCCATTTGGTTGTTCTTGTACTCTTCTGAATACTCAAGCTCAAAAGACAAAATTTGGTGCTGTTTCTGACGAGTGTTATTTTGTTGGATATTCTTCTTCACAAAAGGCATACCGAGTTTATAACAAAAGAACACGTATTGTTCAAGAGTCATTCTATGTTGACTGGCAAGAATCCAATCCTTCTAAAGTGAAATCTGAACCTGCATGGTTCTTTGATTCCGATACTGTGTTCAATTCATTTAATTTGCCAGTTTTCGATGATGATACATCAATCCCATGTACTCAAACGAATATTATTCCATCATCTTCATCGTCTGTTCCATCCATTCCACAAGTAAATGATGTTGTTTCAACTGATGTTAGCTCATCATCTCCAATGCCTGATCAAGCTCCATTATCTGATTCTTTATCTCCTACATCTCCTAACTTACCTGATTCAACACCTGTCATTGATACACCTTCATCTACTCTTTCTCCGGCAATGGCTGATACTTCTTCAACAATCTTTCCTTCTTCAAGTGATTATAAAACTTTGAAAGATCATCCGCTTGATAATGTGATTGGATCTGTTTCTGATGGTGTTCGCACGCGAAGTCAATCCGGTCTGATTAATGTTTGTCTTTTCTCATGCTTTATTTCTCAAATTGTTCCTAAATATGTTCATGCTGCTCTAAAAGATCCTTGTTGGGTAGAGTCTATGCAATTAGAACTTCAACAGTTCCTGAAGATCATGATAGGTTGGACTCACTTTAGTATAGATGTTTACTTTTCATTGTAATAGGACTTGTGTTAGTTTCATTTTGTATTTTGATAGTTATTAGCAGTTTTGGCAGTCCAGCGAAACTGTGAGCGAATCTATAGTTTCGCTCACAGTTTGCTGTTTTGGTTCACCCGGCGAACTTATGTTCTGCCGGGCGAAACTATAGTTTCAGCATGACAGTTTCGCTTGTAGCGAAACTGTCAGCGAAACTATGACTGCTATATATTCTATTGTTATTTCATTTTGCATGATAAGTTTGCAAAACCCTAAACGTGGAATTCTGTTGCAAACTATCATTCTCAAGCAGTTACTTCATTGAAATACAATTGTGCTTATTGTTATTGAGTGAGTTTGTTCATTTAGATATCAATCATGTCTTGATTCATTATATTCATCTCTCAATTGTTTGTTATTTGGTTTATGTATGTGATATTGATCAAACTATTCTATCAATTGTACTGTTCATCGATCACATGGACCAACAATTTGGTATCAGAGCCATTTTGGATCAAATTCACTGAAGATTTGAAGATTTTTAGAGAGAAAAGTTGAGGTTTTGGTTGTTTTTGTTCAATATCAAGTTTTCATCAAATTCGGATTAGATTTGAGTGTTATTGATATGGAAAGTGATTGAAGTTTGCTTATTATTGGTTGGGAAAGCTCTGTTAATCATTAGATTTCAAATCCATTTAGATTTGGGCGATTTCAGATTGATTTTGAGGTGAAAAAGGGTTTTGAGATCGACCAGCGAAACTGCTTTTCTTACAACGAAACTGTCATCTTCATTCAGCGAAATTATGGTTTATTTTGGATCTGAAGTTGTTTTCTAGAGTTTCAGCGAAAGTACTCCCTTGAACGAAAGTTCAATAGTGTTTTTGACCAATCATCAAGCGAAATTGCTGCCGAATTTATCTCTGAACGAAAGTTCAAGCTTGTTTCCTGCGAACTTATCAGCGAAACTAAGCCATTTGTGACATTCGGCTAGCGAAACTGCTGCCGAAATTTCCAGCGAAACTACTGTCGGCTAAGCGAAACTAGAGTTCACAGCGAAACTAGCTCTGCGAAACTATAATTTCAGCGAAACTATCATTTCTTCAGCGAAATTCGAATGTTAAAGATGACTTTTTTTTCCTTAGTTGGGATTAATTGAGTTCATTCCGATAAAGAAATTCCGATAAAGAAATTTTCACTGATTTTTTCCCTTAGTTGACCCCAGTTGCTAAGATTTTCTAGCGTGACATTTACAAATAATATTTTTCCCGGGGGAGAATTATTTTACAATTTTTGGGAAAAATATTTTTGGGGCGTTTAATTGTTTAAACAAAATAAAAATAAATATGGCTTTTGCAGAATTGATTAAATCCTTCGAATCAGATGATCTCACAATTGCACAATGTCGGTTTGATAATTTTGCAGCTTTAAAGAATGAAAAGATGTCTGATTTTGTTGATCGATTTCTGTTGGTGGCAAGTAATCTGAAGAAGTTTGATGCACAACTGGGAAATCATGAACAAGTTCTAAGATTACTTGATTCCCTCTCATCAGAATGGAGCTCACACGGCAAGTCGATTCAACAAGATAGAGGCTTTCGGGATTACAAACTGATGGAGGTGATCAACAAACTGAAAGAGATTGAGTTGGATATCAAACGTCGTGAGTACTATGAATCAACATATCTAACTCCAAAGATCACTTCAAACTCCAAAGAGAAACCAGAAGAGAGATCAGATTCTGACAGCAATTCAGACGGTTTACCGAAACCTGAAACTAAAGAGGTACAAGAGGAGCTTAAGCAGATATCAATGGGTAAAGGTGGAGCTGAGTTGAATGCGGAAGTTTGTGATACTAAGAAGGAAGAGGAATGGAAGCAAAATACCAGAGTTTGCAACTGTGAGAAGGCTCTTACTGCTGAAAGAGTCATCCTGGATCTTCCATACGAGACAGTTCAGGATATGTGTTCTTCTGCTTGTAAAATTCGTTTATTGGGTGTGTATAAAGCTAATAGGTTACTTTTAGATAACCAAAATGAGTTAACTACCATAAACGCAGAACTTAAAAAGAATGAAGCCAAGTATTTCATAAAATTAAATGAAGCTTTAAAAGAAAATGATCATTTAAGACGAACTCTTCTTGAAAGAAATGTTGAAATTAATCTTTTAAACGAAAGAGTCACTTTGGCTGAATTTGAAACAAGCAAGCTTAAAACAAAGCTTGATAGATGGACCATATCCGGAATGAAACAGGAAGAGTTACTGTGTAAACAAAGGGGAGCTAGGATTAAAACGGGAGTGGGTTGTGGTGAAAATCCATACGTCTATCCTCCTCCTAGCACCCATTGTTACTCTCCTATGCCTCAACCTCATCCATCTAATGATTTGATTGAAGCTGCAGAAACTAATAGTTTAAATGCAGGTTTAAGCAACGTTAATCTTAAAAAGGTTAGAGATGTACAGGATTCTCCTGTAGGTTTGGGATTTCTCAGGCAGGGGTCTGATAAGAAGATTAATGATGATTCTACCTCTGATGCTCCAAAATCAATATCAGTTGCTTCTCCAACCTTCTTCAACAAATTCAAAACAGGTAACATTCCTTCGTTTGTTCCTGTCAGGTTTGTTAAAGAAGGAACAGTTGTTGAATCGTCAGGCAATCAAAATCCTATAACCGAAGCCGACACAATAGGAGGTGTCAATCAAGATCCTTTGGAAGCAGATCTGTGTATACGAGACTGGATAAGCTCAGATGATGAATCAAACACAGAGGAGCGTGTTGGTTCCTCACAGATCGAGATATCTTCTGACATTGTCAAGTATCGAAAGCTTCCAAAAGCTGAATCAAGACCAATACGGATCTCTTCTCCAATTGCAAAGCATCCCAGTCAATCAGTAAAGATCTCATTCCCTGTTCAGCATAGCAAATGCCAAAACAAGCAAGAATTTGCTACAAGCTCAAAGCAATCCTCATCCCTACCTGCATCACACGGTTCAGTGAAGCATCAAAAGCCATTCAAGGCTTGTTTTGAGTGTGGAAAAGAAGGTCATGTGGTTAAGAAATGTCCTCAAAGGCTTGCTATGGATGGTAAAGGCAAAACGAATTGCTTCTCCAGTTGTAAGTCTATAAAGAATGTTCCAGATGGTAAAGGCAACACGGGTTGCTTCTCTGGATTAAGAGGTAAAAAGCACACATCTTTGAATGGTTGGATGAAAAACCCTCCATCCAAATCTTTTCATGTGAAGCCGATTTCACATGATTCAAAGATGAAAATGACCAAAGGTTTAAAACCAAATTCTTTTCCTTCTGGTCTTAAACAGAAAATGATTTCCAAATTTAATTCATTCAAATCCAAGTTAATTGAACCAAAACAAATTTGGAAAATTAAAAAGAAGGATACAGTTCTCCCTGATATTTCAGCAGATTGTTTGTTGAAGCAGGTTACTTCTGCCGTTGCAAAAGGAACACCCAGGACTTCGATGGCTTGGGTTCCCCTTTCAAACTAATTTGTTTTTGAATGCAGGAACAATTCAGGAGGACTGTTAGTAATCCGGTTTACTGACAGGGATTGTTCCTAATTCAAATTTGAGGCGGAACAAACAGGTTAAGGTCATGGTATTATATCCACAATCTGGATTTTTATTTACACAATCACAGTTCTCACTTCACAATCACTGCATATTTCTTGAGCATTCATTTCTTATCATCATAACAGTGTAGTTTGGAAGACCTTCTTTGATAAATTTTTATTTTTGTACAGTTTTATAAAAATTAAAAAAAAAATAAAAAATAAAAATAATTAAAAAAATAATAAAAAATAAAATAAAAAAATAATCAAAAATAAAAAATGGAAAAGTTTGCAAAAATAAAAATTTAGGGGGAGAGTATAAGTAAATAAAAATGAAAAGTGTACTGAGAACTTGATTCGAGATGACTGAGAAATGATTGTATATTATCTTGAAATGCTTGTCTTTGCATGACTTGCGTTTTAAAAATGAGAAATGATAGTAACTAGTAACTGATGCTGTTATCTGATTTACATCTTATTTTTAATTGAAAATAATAGAAAAACAAACAGATTCTTTAATGATATGCTTGGTAGACTCAGCCTGAAGAATAAAGTAGACAGCAGCATAATGATTTAAATTAAAACATCATGCTTAAGGATGTCTGGATTTACGCAATCATTTTGGCCTGCACAAAAACTGAGTCCCGACAAAAAATTGGATTGAGAATTGATCTTTAACCCACCATGATACAAATCATATAAGCCATATCTTTGAGCCGTGATTGGTGTATTTATGTGTCTTGTGTTTGTGCTAATCTCCTCTGCTGTACGGAAGTACTGACCTGGAGTGATGATCTCCTCTGCTGTACGATAGTACTGACCTGGAGCTCTCATCGGCACATGATTAAATGGTCATTTCCTTTGTTATACGTGAGTATAGACCTGGAGCACTCACCATTTTGGTCTAAGTAGTGTCAAATCATCTAAACGATGAATTCATCACAGAATGTAATATTCTGTCAATAATCACTTGCACACTAATGCACAAGCCTTGCTCTGTAAAGATCGTTACAAAATTCAACAAATCCTGAGGTTGGGTGAGGGTTTTTTGCCAAATGATTGTGGGGTCCTAGCATTCTAAAGCATTTAATCGAACCTTAACGAATCATCTTCTGCTTGTTGAAAAAGATAGGGCATGAGTTTAAGTGGACAAACATACTAGCAATCGTTATTGATCTGTTTGAGAATTTCAAAATCATTTAAAGACTGTGATTAGATTTAGTTATCAGTGTGATCTCATTGCTTGTCGATGATTAAATTCATCTTTGTGCTAAAGTATATCTTGAGGATATGATCTCATTATCGATTCAGTTCTCGGTTTAAAAAAAAACACAAAAATTATATAATAGATATAAAATATGTTATAATACATGTATATAATAAAAAATAGAAAAATATATTAAAATTTTTTTTTTTAGGTTTTCCATATTATGCTGTTACAATTGTATCATTTTCATGCATTTCACAGAAATTGCGTACAAACGAACACGGATTCGCTTGTTTTTCACACACAGATAAACACGGGTTTATTTTGTTAAAATGAAATGATCTAATTAGAAATGTCGAGATTGTGTTTGAGAATGTGTTTCAGATTTTTGCTGTAAGTGATGGCCGATCATCAGTTGAGCAGTGTACCTGATCAGAGAACCTGTTCCTCAAGTTTGCAGAAGATACCGAGCTAGGAATCCTCCTCCTACATCTTCTGAAGCACTCGAGATTAGAGATTTGGGAAAGTTGTTCCAATATCCTCACAAAGGATGCACTCAAAAAGGCGGAGCATATAAATAGGGGGAGCTTATGAGATGAATAACTTTTCTCATCAAATTCAAAAAGCTTTAATTTGAAGATCTTTCTACTATTGATTTCTCGGGGCTGAATTCGTATGAAGACGTTGATAATGATAGACTAAGGGGGAGTATTGTTGGAGCTGGAAAAGATAGTCTATATTATCAACACAGTGAAAGTCAACCAAAGTCAACGTCACGATCAAAGTCAACAAAAGTCAAACCCGACACGTTCGAGACGAGGAACCGAGACGAGACGTTGAAGATTTAGATGACTAGGAGTTTTATTGTAATAAATATATTTTGTGTGAACAAAATATATTTTACTTTATTTGAGTCATGTTTTAGTATAAATATATAGTCTAGGGGGTTATGTGTAAATATGGAAACTTAAACTAGACTATAAATAGCCTAATTGTAATTAGAATTAGGTTAATGGTTGAATGACCAATTGATTGGGGTTTCCACTTTGTACAAATCATATGCAATCAATATAGATCAAAGGGGTTTTATTGTGATTATCATTGTTTGATCTTACAAATCTTCATAATATTTGATTCAAGTGTGTATCCTGGAGTTACAATTGTATTGTTGGAGCTGGAAAAGATAGTCTATATTATCAACACAGTGAAAGTCAACCAAAGTCAACGTCACGGTCAAAGTCAACAAAAGTCAAACCCGACACGTTCGAGACGAGGAACCGAGACGAGACGTTGAAGATTTAGATGACTAGGAGTTTTATTGTAATAAATATATTTTGTGTGAACAAAATATATTTTACTTTATTTGAGTCATGTTTTAGTATAAATATATAGTCTAGGGGGTTATGTGTAAATATGGAAACTTAAACTAGACTATAAATAGCCTAATTGTAATTAGAATTAGGTTAATGGTTGAATGACCAATTGATTGGGGTTTCCACTTTGTACAAATCATATGCAATCAATATAGATCAAAGGGGTTTTATTGTGATTATCATTGTTTGATCTTACAAATCTTCATAATATTTGATTCAAGTGTGTATCCTGGAGTTACAATTTGGTTTTGTTGATTAACAATTAACAATGGGTATTTCAATTGAACAGTACAACTAAGTTACATATTGTGATTATCATTGTTGGTCCATGTGATCGATGAACAGTACAATTGATAGAATAGTTTGATCAATATCACATACATAAACCAAATAACAAACAATTGAGAGATGAATATAATGAATCAAGACATGATTGATATCTAAATGAACAAACTCACTCAATAACAATAAGCACAATTGTATTTCAATGAAGTAACTGCTTGAGAATGATAGTTTGCAACAGAATTCCACGTTTAGGGTTTTGCAAACTTATCATGCAAAATGAAATAACAATAGAATATATAGCAGTCATAGTTTCGCTGACAGTTTCGCTACAAGCGAAACTGTCATGCCGAAACTATAGTTTCGTCCGGCAGAACATAAGTTCGCCGGGTGAACCAAAACAGCAAACTGTGAGCGAAACTATAGATTCGCTCACAGTTTCGCTGGACTGCCAAAACTGCTAATAACTATCAAAATACAAAATGAAACTAACACAAGTCCTATTACAATGAAAAGTAAACATCTATACTAAAGTGAGTCCAACCTATCATGATCTTCAATACTCCCCCTAGGTTGGACCTCACTGTCTTCACTGCTCTTGGTTTGGCTCTTCAGCTCCCATTTCCTCAGCTGCTGTTGATCTGTCTTCATCCCCTCCTGCAGCAATGTCTTGAGAAGCTTCAGCCATTGATTCTCCAAGATTAGTTCCTGCATCATCAGCTTCATTCGAATGACCACTAGCTCTAGCAAACTGCCTTGTTAAGTCTTGAACATCCATAGCAAAGTCATCTTGTGCTCTCACCCTTTCAGCCAAACTCTTTACCTCTGCCCGTACTCCCCTTATTTTGTTCGCCACATTCATAAACAGGCTTGCCTCCTTTCTTGTTTCCTCACCTGCCCCCGCCTTTATATGATTTTCACAGAGAATCAAAAGATCTTCATCACAAAAGCTGAATAACTCCATTGGGTCAAACACCCTAAATTCTTTTCCTTGTTTGGCTCTAATCACAGCTTCACCAGTGTTATTATCATGGAACCACTTCTCAAAGTCCTGTAAACGAGGAGGAAGAGGATCAGCCAGTCTTACTCTGTTTACAGTCTTAGGCGGTTTGACTCTCAAAACAATTCTCCCTTTCCCAGTCTCCCAGTCTTTGTCTTTCTTAGATCTCTTTCGTTCAGCCTTCATAAAACCAAATGATTCAAAATTATCATTAAGACCATTTTTAATCTCCTTCTCCAGAAATACTGCCCTTTCACTTAAATGAGCATTAATCAAAGGCAAGGTAGCCAATCGTCTCAGATCCCACTTAGGCAAGGTCTTAAACGCCTTCCTCTTGAGCATGTAACTGATATTACCTCCTCTTCTTTTAATCAAAAACATCTTTAAGAAAGGATTATAACACCAGCTGATTATCTTCTTGTCTGCCTCTTTTCTGCTCAAACCCTCCATATTTTGAAACAGAGGGGTGAGTTCTTCAGCCTCCTTCTCCTTTATCAACCAATCACTCTTATCCATCTCAAACACGTCATTTTCATCATCTCCCTTCTTAGCCACATACACTAAAGGTCTCTCATCTACTTCATAGAATTCCGGCTCAGAATCATAATCAACCAACTGCTCATCCTCCTCTTCTTCATCAATCAACCCTTTACCTTTATCTGATGCTTCCTCATGAGTAGCTGTAACAATCACTTCTTCTCCCAAAATATCCTTATCAAAGTCAAACTGTAGATTAACAAACTCAGCCTCAACAATCTCATCTTCATCATTTCTGCCAGCCTCTTCTCTTGGAATCTCTTGTTCTCTTGTTTCAGTAGCAGCTGCTCCAGAGGTGCCCTCTCCTACCTTTGATGATGTACCAACATTCAAGAATGGGTACTTAGATATATCAGTCATATCATCTAACTCATATTGAGTTAGTTGACTGGGTAGGCCAGCAGCAGCTTTCATCTGTGAAATTTCTTCAAATAACCTCTTAATCAAACTGTTCTGATCAATCAACATCTTTTTCATTCCATCAATGACCTCATCTTTCTGTTGCTCCCGAATCTCTTGATTCATCAGTTTAGTCTTTATCATACTTAATTCATTTGCCAATGAAGTATTTAGACCACGAATCACATCCTCATCAAGACCAGCACTTGCTTCTTTCCCAGCTGTGAAACCCTCATGTCTATGTTTTGTTCTTCGTTCAGGCTCAACAAAGTCAGTCCTCTTTTTAGACCTTCGTTCCTTCTCCACCCTTATCTCTTCTGCTTGTGTATCTATATCTTCTTCAAAATCATAATCTTTCTCCTTTGCATATCTCTTTCTTTTCTTAGCTGCATCAGCTTGTTTCACCCGTGTTTCCTCAGCTCTTTTGTTTTCAGACTCATCGACTCGTCTGATATAATTCCATCGCTCTGGTGGGTACATGTTCTCCCAGAGATGGGTTATTTTACCACTGAAATCATGGCGTATAGCACAGCAATCTGCAAATATCCGAGGGTTCATCTGAACCAATCTCTTAACTTCACCATGTTTAGGAACATCGGGAATCAAATCATCAATAATCATCTGAATAAAACGAGGATATAATAACCGTTTATCCTTTTTCACCGCCATTACATTTTCTGCCATACACGCGAAGATCAATCTAGCAATGTTTGCCTTCTCTCCTTTGCAACATATCACCATAGCTTTGGCCCAGTCAAGGTTAAGTCCATCTGATCCACCCTTACGGTGATCTAAGCACATAATAAACATGTGAGCTATATATCTCCATTCTTTAGATAAAAAGGACTTTTTAATCTCTTTCCTCGAACCAAAGACTGGTCCCTCATATCCCATTTGCCTGAAAGCTTGGAATACTTCAGATTCCGTCATATCAACTTCATCACCAGTATCATCGTCCAGTCTAAGAATCCTTGACACGTTCTCAGCAGTAATAGATATATCATGATCAAGCACTCTAGCTGTGATCCTTTGAACATCTCCTCCGGTGTTGTATTCAGCTGATCTCCAAAAGTCTCTAATGTGTAGCTCATATATAGTGGGAGAGTGAGAGATAGCATATGCAATGGGTGATCTTTGGAGCCATCTAATACAATCCCGAAATCCGGCCGCCTTTGGTAAAGTATCATCTAATATGGCAGTAATGTTATTCCTCTCGTCAAACTTGAGATTCGCCATAATAACCTGAAAAGATCAACAAATAAATTTGAATAAGAAATACTGAAAATAAGAAAAATAAGATACAAACAAAAGAAACAATCAATTTCGGCATGCGAAACAATAGTTTCGCTCACTTAGACATGATAAATTCGCTGAGTCAAAGACAGTTTCGTCAAGAAAAACAAACAGTTTCGACGAGTGAAACTATAGTTTCGCTCAAAGAAACTTGTTAGTTTCGCAGAACAAAAAGCACTTTCAACAAGATTAGAATGATTCAAAGTAGTTTCGCAATTAGTTTCACCAAAAATTAATTTAGTTTCGCTATTACATATTAATTTCGCTGACTTAGGAAAACATAGACGAAACTGTGAAATAAGGATTAGTCTTTGCGAAATTAGATAAGATATGGCGAAACTGTTAAGTTCGCTCGGACAGCATAACTTTACAGTTTCGCTGAAAGACAGTGAACTTTCGTTCAATTTCGCTGCAACTTCAGTAGTTTCGCTGAACGAACAGCGAAACCACCGAAGCGACAAAATCCAAATCGCTTATCAAAAACATGATGTAATCCAGATTAAATGGTCAATCTAAGTTCGAAACTCACATCCGAAGATAACACCACTCAAAATCAGTCCAAATAACGATCACAAAACAAAATCGCCGTAGATATCTTAAAAAGCCCTAAAGCACGACACTGAACAAATTTTGCGAAGTTGTGAAAGAAATTTCGCAAAAATGATTTATATATCCAATAGTTTCGCTGGCAGCGAAACTATAAATTCGTCAAGCGAATTTATAAATTCGCTCAGTGAAACTGTAATTTCGCTAAAAGATAACTGGTTAACAACTTATAAGCTAACCTAGCGAAATTGCAGTTTCGCTTAGCGAAGCTATCAGCGAAAGAATAATTTCGCACCAAATTTTTTATTTTTTATTTTTATATTTTTTATTTATTATTATTATTTTTTTTATATTATTGTTATATTTTTTATTATTTTTTTATTATTATTATTTTTTATTAACAATAATACTCAAAGAAAGCACATCACATAATGAGATCTAAAATAATCAGAGATCACATTCTCTAAATATTTTAGAACATAATGATGATTAAAAATCATCTACCAGTCATGAGATCATACTGAATACAAGATCTGATCACAATCTGCACAGAAACCACAGAAATTAGAACAAATCAATAACGATTGCTGATATAATTGTCCACTTAAACTCATGCCTTATCCTTTTTCAAACAACAGCTTATGATTCATTTAAGGTTCGATTAGATGCTTTAGAATGCTAAGACCCCACAATCATTTGGTAAAAACCCTCACCCAACCTCAGGATTTATTGAATTATGAATCAATCTTCATGAAACAAGATTTGTGAATAAGTGTACAAATGATTATACACAGAATATTTCATGAAACAAGATTTATCAATAAGATGATTTGACATAATTATATCAAAATGGTAAGAGCTCCAGATCTATACTCACGTATAACAGAGGAGATAACCATTTGAACATGTGCTGATGAGAGCTCCAGGTCAGTACTATCGTACAGCAGAGGAGATCATCACTCCAGGTCAGTACTTCCGTACATCAAAGGAGATAAGCACAGACACAAGACATCTTAACACAAAATAAACCATCAGAGAATGATGACATAACAAAGCACAATGAACGAAAGATTCATTCTCAATCCAATTTTTGTCGGGACTCAGTTTTTGTGCAATCCAAAATGAATGAGTAAATCCAGGCATTCTTAAGCATAAAGTTTAATTTAATCATAAAGCTGCTGTCTACTTCATTCACAGGCTGAGTCTATCAAGCATATCGTCAAAGAATCTGATCCATTTTTTTTATTTTTTTATTATGAAACAGAATCTAGTAGCAGTTACTATCATTTCTCATAGAATTACTGGTCATGTAAAAAAATATTTAGAGAATATACAATCATTTCTCATCATGTTAAATCCGATCTCAGAATACTGATATTACTCCCCCAAATTTTTATTTTCATTTGTCTATAATTAAAAAAAATTGTAACTTATTTTTTTTATTGGTTTTTGTTTTTTATTTTTTATTGTTTTTAATTATTACCAAAGAAATAGAAAATGAAAATTTAAAAAGATATTAACCCAAGCATAGAAATCAATTCATAAAAACGAGGTTTATCAAACGTTTTTGTGAAAAGATCAGCTTTTTGATTTTTTGTATCGATAGGAATAATATTAATGAAACCCTTCTCCTGAGCATCACGAATCGCATGAATTCGGGTTTCAATATGCTTTGTGCGAGAATGATGAATGGGATTTTTAGCGATTCCAATGGCAGCCTCATTATCACAGAATAAAGGTGTATGAAGGAAATTAATTCCATAATCAATCATTTGGTGTTGTATCCAGAGAACTTGAGAGCAGCAGCTAGATGCAGCAATATATTCAGCTTCCCCTGTAGAAAGAGAAACTGTTGTTTGTTTCTTGCTCTGCCAAGATACCAGACAATTTCCCAAATATTGACATCCTCCAGACACAGATTTTCTGTTTAACCTGCAACCATTGGAATCACTGTCAGAATAAGCATGTAAATCAAAGTTTCCACCATATGGATACCACAGTCCGAGACGAGATGATCCTTTGAGATAACGAAAGATTCGTTTGACAGCTTTCTCATGAGATTCCTTTGGAGCCGACTGATATCTAGCACAGTAACCAACAGCAAAAGTGATATCAGGACGACTTGCAGTAAGATACATGAGAGAACCAATCATAGATCGAAAAAGATGAGGATCAACTGGTTTTCCATTTTCATCTGGAGTGAGACACGTCTGAGCAGTAAAAGGAGTCATTTCAGTAGACGCATCATCCATTTTAAATTTCTTCAGAATATCTTTAATGTACTTCTCTTGATGAATAAGAATTCCTTCTTTCTGTTGTTCAACTTGCAAGCCAAGAAAGAAGCACATTTCACCCATCATGCTCATTTCAAACCGTTGGCTCATCACTTCTTCAAACTCTCTACACAATTGAGAGTTTGTGGATCCAAAAATAATATCATCGACATACACTTGAACAAAGATCATTTCACCATTCACCTCCTTCTTAAATAAGGTCATATCAATGGTACCACGAGAATAACCATTGCTTAAAAGATATTGTGTAAGAGTCTCATACCAGATTCTGGGTGCTTGATGAAGTCCATACAAAGATTTATCAAGCTTATACACTTTATCAGGAAAATCAGGATCTTCAAAGCCTGGTGGTTGACACACATATATCTCTTCATCAATGTCGCCATAGAGAAAAGCACATTTCACATCCATCTGGTACACTTTAAACTGTTTATGAGCAGCATGAGCAAGAAATATACGGATTGCTTCAAGACGAGCAACGGGAGCAAAGACTTCTGTATAATCAATTCTCCACCTCTCCTTTACTGAAGATTCATTCTCTCCTTTGAATTCCTTAAACAACACAAACTCATCTTTCTCAACTTCCATCTCATCACTTTTCACAATCTCAGCAACTAAGGCATGATTTATTTCAGATCTTGTTTCTTCCACCTCTGCACTCCAGTCAAAATTAGAAATCAAGGCTGACTCCTTTTTTGAATTTCCCTCTTCCTTTACTTTCTCTGCTGTCAATCTTGGCACTCCAGTGTTACTAGGATCTGTGACAATTGGTAATGGACATTCACGTTTAAAATGTCCCAATTGTTTACAATTGAAGCATCTCAATTTTGACTTGTCAAATCCCAGTTTTGATGTTGATGATTGACCACCGAAGTTCTTTCTTCCTGTTCTTTCCATGAACCTCCGAGCTCTTAAAGTTAACATTGCCATTTGCCATTGAATGTCAGTTTCTTCCAAATCATCAGGATCAACTTGATACATATCCTCCATAGTCATTCCTTTACCTTTCAATTCACCAGCAACAAGAGCTTCATAGCTCTGAACAAACATTCCAAAAAGAGCCATTGTTTCAGATGGAATAGTAGTTTCTGCATTCACCTTAGAATTTCCCAATTCCTTTCCAACATGATTACTACCACTTGAGAAATTACTTGTATTGCTCCCTCCTTGAATTGGATTCTGAATGTGAGAGTTTGCAGCGGATGACAATAAAGCAGCATTTTGAGAAAAACCAGGTGTGGGCATCATAGTCTGGTTAAATTCTCTTCTTTTCATATCCAACTCAAAAGATTTCAACTTATTAATGATATCCATCAGCTTATAATCTGTAAAACCTCTTTCTTGTTTGAGCATCCTCACTTGAAGACTCCATTGTGGTGGAAGAGAATCGAGAAGCCTGTTAACTTGTTCACTATTGGAGAGTCTTTCATCATACTTCTTCAGAGTGCTTGAAACAGTTAAGAAACGATTTGTAAGATCTGTCAAACTTTCATTCTTATATCCTACAAACGAATTGAACTCCTTTTCAGCTTGAATACTCTTGTCTTTCACCAGATCTGCATTCCCATCAAAGAATTCACAGAGAGCATCATAAAGAGATTTAGCGTTTTTATGCTCTGCAAAACGATTGTAGATGTCAGGAGCCAAGCAGAGAGTTAAAGCACCAAATGCTTTTTGATCACGATCAATCAGTTTCAAATCTCTTTCAGTATAAGAAGATGGATCTTTATTCTGAGAAACGACATCACCAACTGTAACCGTAGGTATATGAGGACCTGAAATAATCGATTCCCATTGATTATGATCTGTATAGAAAAAGAAAGCCTTGAGACATCTCTTCCAATCTTCAAAATTATCTCCATTAATGAGTCTTGGAGGTCTATTAGGAGCAACACTTTCAAGATCTGCAAGTGTGAGAGTAGTTAATTTTGACATGATAGTTTCGCAGAAAGATTGGTAATTTCGCTGGTAAATTCGCTGACAAATTCGCTAACAACTTCGCTGAGAAAGCAGACTTGCTTAACAGTTTCGCTAAAACAAACACTTTCGCAAACACAGACACTTTCTCTTGCAATTTCAGCAGCACTTTCGCTTGAATCAGAGACAACAATTGCTTAGTTTCGCTGCTAATTTCGCAGGAAACAAGCTTGAACTTTCGTTCAGAAATAGATTCGGCAGCACTTTCGCTTGATAATTGATCAAAAACACTGCTGAACTTTCGTTCAAAGAGATACTTTCACTGAAACTCTAGAAAACAACTTCAAATTCAAAATAACTCATAATTTCGCTGAATGAAGATCACAGTTTCGCTGTAAGAACTGTAGTTTCGCTCGTCGATCTGAAAACCCTTTTTCACCTTAAAATCAATCTGAAATCATCCAAAACTCAAAGAATTTGAGATCTGATGATTGTAGAATCTTCCTCAATGAAGAACAAGCATAATTCAATCAATTTCCATCCCAAAAACAGCTGATAATCCAATGAGAATTGATTGAAACTAGATATTGACCAAAACCACCAAAACTCAACAAATCAAGAGCACTAAGGCTCTGATACCATATTGTTAATTGAACAGTACAAAACCATATTGTAATGGTTTATTGTGATTATCATTGTTTGATCTTACAAATCTTCATAATATTTGATTCAAGTGTGTATCCTGGAGCACAATATGGAAGCTTAAGGTTTGGACCTTAGTTGATTTACCTCCCAACAAATATCCAATTGGTACAAAATGGGTATTTAAGAACAAACCAGATGATCGGGGTGTGGTGGTGCGAAACAAATCTAGACTTGTGGTGCAAGGCTTTGCTCAAGAAGAAGGAATTGATTATACAGAAGTCTTTGCTCCCGTTGCTCGTCTTGAAGCAATCCGAATATTTCTTGCTCATGCTGCTCATAAACAGTTCAAAGTGTACCAGATGGATGTGAAATGTGCTTTTCTTTACGACGACATTGATGAAGAAATATATGTGTGTCAACCACCAGGCTTTGAAGATCCTGATTTTCCTGATAAAGTGTATAAGCTTGATAAATCTTTGTATGGCCTTCATCAAGCACCTAGAATCTGGCATGAGACTCTTACGCAATATCTTTTAAGCAATGGTTATTCTCGTGGTACCATTGATATGACCTTATTTAAAAAGCAGGTGAATGGTGAAATGATCTTTGTTCAAGTGTATGTCGATGATATTATTTTTGGATCCACAAACTCTCAATTGTGTAGAGAGTTTGAAGAAGTGATGAGCCAAAGGTTTGAAATGAGTATGATGGGTGAAATGTGCTTCTTTCTTGGCTTGCAAGTTGAACAACAGAAAGAAGGAATTCTTATTCATCAAGAGAAATACATTAAAGATATTCTGAAGAAATTTAAGATGGATGATGCGTCTACTGAAATGACTCCTTTTACTGCTCAGACGTGTCTTACTCCAGATGAAAATGGAAAACCAGTTGATCCTCATCTTTTTCGGTCTATGATTGGCTCGCTCATGTATCTTACTGCAAGTCGTCCTGATATCACTTTCGCTGTTGGTTACTGTGCTAGATATCAGTCGGCTCCAAAGGAATCTCATGAGAAAGCTGTCAAACGAATATTTCGTTATCTCAAAGGATCGTCTCGTCTCGGACTGTGGTATCCATATGGTGGAAATTTTGATTTACATGCTTATTCTGATAGTGATTCCAATGGTTGCAGGTTAAACAGAAAATCTGTGTCTGGAGGTTGTCAATATTTGGGAAATTGTCTAGTATCCTGGCAGAGCAAGAAACAAACTACCGTTTCTCTTTCTACAGGGGAAGCTGAATATATTGCTGCCTCAAGCTGTTGCTCTCAAGTTCTATGGATCCAACATCAAATGATTGATTATGGAATTAATTTCCTTCATACACCTTTATTCTGTGACAATGAGGCTGCCATTGGAATTGCTAAAAATCCCATTCATCATTCTCGCACAAAGCATATTGAAACCCGAATTCATGCGATTCGTGATGCTCAGGAGAAGGGTTTCATTAATATTATTCCCATCGATACAAAAAATCAAAAAGCTGATCTTTTCACAAAAACTTTTGATAAACCTCGTTTTTATGAATTGATTTCTATGCTTGGGTTAATCTCTTTTTAAAATTTTCATTTTCTATTTCTTTGATAATAATTAAAAATTAAAAATCAATACAAAAAAAATCAAGTTACAATTTTATTTATAATTATAGAAATATGAAAATAAAAATTTGGGGGAGTAATATCATTATTCTGAGATCGGATTTAAAATGATGAGAAATGATTGTATATTCTCTAAATATTTCTTTTTTACATGACCAGTAATTCTATGAGAAATGATAGTAACTGTTACTGGATTCTGTTTCACATTAAAATAAAAAGAAATGGATCAGAATCTTTGACGATATGCTTGATAGACTCAGCCTGATGAATGAAGTAGACAGCAGCTTTATGATTAAATTAAACTTTATGCTTAAGAATGTCTGGATTTACTCATTCATTTTGGATTGCACAAAAACTGAGTCCTGACAAAAATTGGATTGAGAATGAATCTTTCATTCATTTTGCTTTGTTATGTCATCATTCTCTGCTGGTTTATTTTGTGTCAAGATGTCTTGTGTCTGTGCTTATCTCCTCTGCTGTACGTGAGTACTGACCTGGAGTGATGATCTCCTCTGCTGTACGATAGTACTGACCTGGAGCTCTCATCAGCACATGTTCAAATGGTTATCTCCTCTGTTATACGTGAGTATAGATCTGGAGCTCTTACCATTTTGATATAATTATGTCAAATCATCTTATCGTTGAATTTCTCTCAGAATGAAATATTCTGTTTATAATCATTTGCACACTTATTCACAAATCTTGTTCCATGAAGATTGATTCATAATTCAAGAAATCCTGAGGTTGGGTGAGGGTTTTTACCAAATGATTGTGCGGTCTTAGCATTCTAAAGCATCTAATCGAACCTTAAATGAATCATAAGCTGTTGGTTGAAAAAGAATAAGGCATGAGTTTAAGTGGACAATTATATCAGCAATCATTATTGATTTGTTCTAATTTCAGTTGTTTCTGTGCAGATTGTGATCAGACCTTGTACTCAGTATGATCTCATGACTGGTAGATGATTTTTAATCATCATTAAGTTCTAAAATATTTAGAGAATGTGATCTCTGATTATTTTAGATCTCATTATGTGATTTGCTTTCTTTGAGTATTATTGTTAAAAAAACAAATAAAAAAATAATAATAAAAAATAATAATAAAAAAAATAATAAATATCAAGTTAATAAAAAAAATGGTGCGAAATTATTCTTTCGCTAATAGCTTCGCTAAGCGAAACTGCAATTTCGCTAGGTTTGCTTATAAGTTGTTAACCAGTTATTTTCTAGCGAAATTACAGTTTCACTGAGCGAAACTGTAAATTCGTCTGACGAATTTATAGTTTCGTTGCCTGCGAAACTATTTGCTATATAAGTCATGTTTGCGAAATTTCTCTCATAATTTCGCAAAATCGCACAGTATCACTCTTAGGGTTTCTCCGTAACTTTATTGGCGATTTTGATTTGGGTGTGTTATTTGGACTGATTTTGAGTGATATTCTCTTCGTATGTGAGTTTCGAACTCTGATTGACTCTTTAATCTGGATTACATCATGTATTCATAAGGAATCTGGATTATGTCGCTTCGGTGGTTTCGCTGTTCGTTCTGCGAAACTACTGAAGTTTCTGCGAAATTGAACGAAAGTTCACATTCTTTCAGCGAAACTGTAAAGTTATGCTGTCCGAGCGAACTTAACAGTTTCGCCATATCTTATCTAATTTCGCAATGACTGATCCTTAATTCACACAGTTTCGCTTGTATATTCATGTGTCAGCGAAATTAATTTGTAATAGCGAAACTAAATTAATTTTTGGTGAAACTGATTGCGAAACTACTTTGATTCATTCTAATCTTGTCGAAACTAATATTTGTTCTGCGAAAATAACAAGTTTCTATGAGCGAAATTATAGTTTCGCTCGTCGAAACTGTTTGTTTTCCTTGTCGAAACTGTCTTAGATTCAGCGAACCTATCATGTCTTAGTGAGCGAAACTATTGTTTCGCTTGCCAAAACTGATTGTTTTTTTTGTTTTTGTCTTATTTTCTTATTTTCAGTATTTCTTATTCAAATTTATTTGTTGTTCTTTTCAGGTTATTATGGCGAATCTCAAGTTTGATGAGAGGAATAACATTACTGCCATATTAGACGATACTCTGCCAAAGGCGGCCGGATTTCGTGACTGTATTAGATGGCTCCAAAGATCACCCATTGCATATGCTATCTCTCACTCACCCACTATCTATGATCTTCACATTAGAGACTTTTGGAGATCAGCTGAATACAACACTGGAGGAGATGTTCAGAGGATCACAGCTAGAGTGATTGATCATGATATATCTATTACTGCTGAGAGCGTGTCGAGGATTCTTAGACTAGAAGATGATACTGGTGATGAAGTTGATATGACGGAATCTGAAGTATTCCAAGCTTTTAGACAAATGGGATATGAGGGACCAGTCTTTGGTTCGAGGAATGAGATTAAAAAGTCCTTTTTATCTAAAGAATGGAGATATATAGCTCACGTTTTTATTATGTGCTTAGATCACCGTAAGGGTGGATCTGATGGACTTAACCTTGACTGGGCCAAAGCTATAGTGATATGTTGTAAAGGGGAGAAAGCAAACATTGCTAGATTGATCTTTGCGTGTATGGCAGAAAATGTGATGGCGGTGAAAAAGGATAAATGGTTGTTATATCCTCGTTTTATTCAGATGATTATTGATGATCTGGTTCCTGATGTTCCTAAACATGGTGATGATAAGAGATTAGTGCAGATGAACCCTCGGATATTTGCAGATTGCTATGCTATACGCCATGATTTCAGTGGTAAAATAACCCATCTCTGGGAAAACATGTACCCACCAGAGCGATGGAATTATATCAGACGGGTCGATGAGTCTGAAAACAAAAGAGCTGAGGAAACAAGGGTGAAACAAGCTGATGCAGCTAAGAAAAGAAAGAGATATGCAAAAGAGAAAGATTATGATTTCGAAGAAGACATAGATACACAAGCAGAAGAAATAAGGGTGGAGAAAGAACGAAGGTCTAAAAAGAGAACTGACTTTGTTGAGCCTGAACGAAGAACAAAACATAAACACGAGGGTTTCACAGCAGGGAAATAAGCTAGTGCTGGTCTTGATGAGGATGTGATTCGTGGTCTAAATACTTCATTGGCAAATGAGTTAAGTATGATAAAGACTAAACTGACGAATCAGGAGATTAGGGAGCAACAGAAAGATGAGGTCATTGAAGGAATGAAAAAGATGTTGGTTGATCAGAATAATTTGATTAAGAGGTTATTTGAAGAAATTTCACAGATGAAAGCTGCTGCTGGCCTACCTAGTCAACTAACTCAATCTGAGTTAGATGATATGACTGATATATCTAAGTACCCATTCTTGAATGTGGGTACTTCATCCAAGGTAGGAGAGGGCACTTCTGGAGCAGCTGATACTGAAGCAAGGGAACAAGAGATCCCAAGATAAGATGCTGGAAGAAATGAGGAAGATGATATTGTTGAAGCAGGGTTTGTTAACCTACAGTTTGATTTTGATAAGGACATTGTGGGAGAAGAAGTGGTCATTACAGCTACTAATGAGGAAGTATCAGATAAAGGAAAAGGGTTGATTGATGAAGAAGAGGAGGATGAGCAGTTGGTTGATTATGATTCTGAACCGGAGTTCTATGAAGTAGATGAGAGACCTTTGGGGTATGTGGCTAAGAAGGGAGATGATGAAAATGATGTGTTTGAGATGGATAAGAGTGATTGGTTGGTAAAGGAGAAGGAGGCTGAAGAACTTACTCCTTTGTTTCAAAATATGGAGAGTTTAAGCAGAAAAGAGGCAGACAAGAAGATAATCAGTTGGTGTTATAATCCTTTCTTAAAGATGTTTTTGATTAAAAGAAGAGGAGGTAATATTAGTTACATGCTCAAGAGGAAGGCGTTTAAGACCTTGCCTAAATGGGATCTGAGACGGTTGGCTACCTTGCCTTTGATTAATGCTCATTTAAGTGAAAGGGCAGTATTTCTTGAGAAGGAAATTAAAAATGGCCTTAATGATAATTTTGAATCATTTGGATACATGAAGGCTGAACGAAAGAGATCGAAGAAAGATAAAGACTGGGAGACTGGGAAAGGGAGGATTGTTTTGAGAGTCAAACCACCTAAGACTGTAAACAGAGTAAGATTGGCTGATCCTCTTCATCCACGTTTACAGGACTTTGAAAAGTGGTTCTATGATAATAACACTGGTGAGGCTGTGATTAGAGCCAAACAAGGAAAAGAGTTTAGGGTGTTTGACCCAATGGAGTTATTCAGCTTCTGTGATGAAGATCTCTTGATTCTTTGTGAAAATCATATAAAGGCTGGGGCAGGAGAGGAAACACGAAAGGAGGCAAGCTTGTTTATGAATGTGGCGAACAAAATAAGAGGAGTACGGGCAGAGGTAAAGAGTTTGGCTGAAAAGGTGAGAGCACAAGATGACTTTGCCATGGATGTTCAAGACATGACCAGGCAGTTTGCTAGAGCTAGTGGTCATTCGGAGGAAGCTGGTGATGCAGGAACTAATCTTGGAGAATCAGTGGCTGAAGCTTCTAAAGATGTTGCTGCAGGAGATGATGAAGATAGACCAACAGCAGCTGAGGAAACGGGAGCTGAAGAGTCAAACCAAGAGAAGTGAAGATAGTGAGGTCCAACCTAGGGGGAGTATTGAAGATCATGTTAGGTTGGACTCACTTTAGTATAGATGTTTACTTTACATTGTAATAGGACTT
Organism: Flaveria ramosissima; assembly: GCA_025215565.1. Classification (NCBI taxonomy): domain Eukaryota; kingdom Viridiplantae; phylum Streptophyta; class Magnoliopsida; order Asterales; family Asteraceae; genus Flaveria; species Flaveria ramosissima. Next base: position 63,052,465 of record CM046041.1, read on the forward strand.
TTGTTAGTTTCATTTTGTATTTTGTTAGTAATTAGCAGTTTTGGCAGTCCAGCGAAACTGTGAGCGAATCTATAGTTTCGCTCACAGTTTGCTGTTTTGGTTCACCCGACGAACTTGTGTTCTGCCGGGCGAAACTATAGTTTCGGCATGACAGTTTCGCTGCTAGCGAAACTGTCAGCGAAACTATGACTGCTATATATACTTTTGTCATTTCATTTTGCATGATAAGTTTGCAAAACCCTAATCCTGGAATTCTGTTGCAAACTATCATTTCCAAGCAGTTACTTCATTGAAATACAATTGTGCTTATTGTTATTGAGTGAGTTTGTTCATTTGAATATCAATTATGTCTTGATTCATCATATTCTCTTCTCAATTGTTGTTATTTGGTTTGTGTATTTGATATTGATCAAATTATCCTATCAATTTTACTGTTCATCGATCACATGGACCAACACAAAGCGAGGGAGTTGTTAATTTGAGGGACTTGTTTATTTTATATTGTATGATTAATCAGTTGCCATGTAATATTAGGTATTTGTTTTGTAATCTTTTTGCCAGGAATGCGATTGCAGGTGCTCCAACACCCATGTTTGGAGGAAGCTGGATTTTGAACTTATATGAAAGCTATGGTTATAACACTGAGGGAACCGTAGGAGTGATGTCGGGACTGTTAGACTTGAGCATTTGTACAAGTATGTACATGGTGACAAGCTTACCAAATGGGCAGCCGAGATTCATGGATAAGAAGGGACAAATCTGGGATCCGGCGGATCCCGAAGAAATTATCATGGACCTCGACATGCAGATATAGCCGGAAGGAGCCGGAGCTGGATCTTCAAGTTCATGTACAAGGGAATTCCCAACCATGTTAGACCTTTATGAGTCAATCCAAACCACCGAAACCCATGCAAGGCGATCATTTGAATATGCCCAACGAGCCTTCAACCGAGTCGAAAATCTGCATTCCCGAGTCGATGACTTGAGCAAAGATGTCACGTACATCAGAAACCGAATGTACCACGAGTGGGGGGATATCCCACCACAAAGCCCTTGAAAAACGTATCATTTTCGGGGCCCCGGCACAGTTGTTTTGTGCCAATCTATCTTTTAATTTATGTCGTTTTGTTTTTATTTTGTGTGTTTAGGAATTTAATGCTTTCAATAAATTGGTGACATTTCAGGTGATACCGAGGATTCTAACAACGCGAGGGCAACAAAACATAAGAGAAAAATTCATCATTTTTAGGGGAGTTATTTCAATACCCTTTCTCGATCCTGAATATGTTAATCACATTGAGGACAATGTGAATTTTAAGTGTGGGGATGGGAGTAATGCATTTGACTTTGCTAAAAAGGTCCAAATTAAACTTTTTAACAAAAGATCGCTTACCAAATAATTTTTGTGACAAGAAACCAAAAATTTAATATAATTTTTGATAAACCAAATTATAAATATACGTTTTCGGGAAATAAAGAAGTAAATCCATGACATCCAAATAAAAATTGAAAATGTTTTTTGTGATATCCTTAAAAGCAATAATCTAGTAAAATATTCAATCATGTAAAATGAAACACTTTTACCCAATTTCATCCGTATGTGAGTTTATTTTTGAGCCTTAAACAAGCTTTTGGAAGTTGCAATTCTACTTTCATTCTAGATTTAATTGAGGGTGTCATATGATACGTGTGATTAGAACTTGCTTTGGGTATACATTTCAAGACCTTATTTAGTATTTGTTGTATAAAAATGAGTTAGGCACTAGGAAACCTTAACCATTCAAGCCCCAACCATTTTCTTTAATTTTCCTTACCCGAACGTCAACCCTAGTTAGCCCCGTTGAGCTTAAACGTTTTTTATCTTTCAATCACCCAAGTCACCAAGTCACTTAACCAAAAATCCTTCAACAAAACCCGTTTTCGTTAAAGACACGTTTTTGGCTTTAAAAAAAAATTGGTCTTTTACTGGCAGACCTTAAAGAACTGGAATGCATTCTTTTGATTTCAATTTGCTTTGTTGCCTTCATCACGCAAAACCGGGACTTCCCCCGGAAATCCGCGAACAAATTTTTAATCTCACGTTTGACGCAAGAAAGAAATGGAGAAAAAAGTAACAAGTTCCGCCATTTTGTGGGATTTCAAAAAGTGCTATAAAGAGACGGGCAAAAAGATATGAAAGATGCCCGAATTGTGGAAATCGGTCCCATAATAGAAAATGCAAAAAGAAATAAACTGAATCTCAATACGAATACACAGAATTAATCCGATTGGGTGCTATTAGGCTTCAAGCCGAACGATCCTTGAGAAAGGAAAGTTTTGTGTATCTTCGGGTAGAAGATGAAGTACGATTCTTGAAAGCAAAATACGGTCTTGACAATCTGACCTTAACGGGTCCTCAAGCTAGCATATCCCTTCTAGCTTGAAGTATTGTATAGGGAACCTTTATTACTTTCCTCGTAGTTTATGTTAGAAAAATAAGCCAAGACCGTCATCTTTAGCAATTAGCCACTCTTTCCAAATATTCCATACCCGAGCCTGAGCCAAGTTACAACACATCAAAGACCTAATGATTTATGAAAATAAATATCTAAGTAGGTGGAGATTTGATCCCTTAACAAGCATATGATTTCACACGTATTCATACTAGGCAATTGAGTGTATTAGTCATACTTAATCTTGATTATGACTCCATATATTTAGCCGAGTGTGAATGCATCTTGTGAGAAGTGTGGATTTATACATGATAATAATCTTTACTAACCAACCTATTGTTTGCTAGGATATCATTTTACATGTGCTTAGAATATTTATATTTGGATGAAAATAGTATTTACTTGCATACTTCTTGAAAGACATGTTTATAATTTGATTTATTTGGTTTTTAGTGGAATTGTCATTTTAAGTGATTTTTGCTTGAGGACAAGCAAAGTTCAAGTGTGGGGATGTTTGATGTGCTCCAAATTATAGATAAAAATCCTATCAAAAGCACATAAATTATTCCTTAATATCTTCCTTAAAATGATGAAAATGTACTTAAAAGTGTTAAATTGTGTTTTCAGGTGTTTAAAAGGGCAAGATGGACAAAAGGAGTATATTTAACAAGAAATTGAAGTGATCCGAGCTTTCGACTCCAATCATGGGGTCGTGCCTCATTAAGCACGCCCCCATGCCTTGCCAGAAACACACCCCCGTGCTAAATTAACACACCCACGTGCTTGGACATCTGACAAGGACAAAAGTACTGTCCCCTAAAAGTAGACACGGGGCCGTGCCCCATAAGGCACGGGGCCATGCCCCACCTCCAACACGGGGCCGTGCCCCATTGAGCACGGGGCCGTGCCCGACAGAACCTGCATGTACGAGCCGACAACTTTCGTAAGCATTGTACTAGCACGGGGCCGTGCTTTTTAGGCACGGGGTCGTGCTTAAACACTCCGGAACGCCTATAAATAGAAGCCTTAGCTCACTATTTTTTGCAAGCTTTGGTGGGAGAGTTACTCTGCTGAATTCTCTTGGGAATCAAGAGTTCAAGATCATTCGGATGCTCGGGAGGTGCATACAACACTTGGAAGAAGCTTGGGATCACCTAAACGTAATCCATTGTGGATTATCGGTTTGATTGTTCCATTTCATCAATGGTCACTTATCTATCTTCTTTGTGATCTGTTGTTATGCTAAAGCTCATCATGAACTAAACTCTATTTATCATCCTAATCGGATGAAACTTATGCAATTTGTGATGAACTAATGGTGTGATAAATATTATGTTAATGTTATGGTGGTCTTCGGAAAACTATTGATGGGTAGCATCTACATTTGAACGGGAAGTTATAACTTTATGGTTTGTGATTGTGATTGTCATACAAGGTTGAAAACCGTATGATTAACTTTCATTCGCGAAACCGGTCTTCATAAGAAATCCATGGCTAATGAACTAGAAATGGTTATTAGAAATCATATCACTTTAACTTTCTGATCATTTGCGGGTTCCCTTTAATTAGTTCGGAAACTTCAGTAATTGTTCTGGTTTTCTAAAATTAATGGTATGTTAGGAAGGAACCTGATCAACTATCTTTTTAACATTAAATTATGTTTTCAGAAATCGTATGTCAAATAGGACACAAAAGATTCACCTACATTACTAGGGATTTGATCTGAGCAGTAACCTCAGCCTGACAGGATCAAGTCACTACGGCAGCAGGATAGATGAGAAATCGCGCCGGCTCATCTTTATAAACATTAACATAATTACATTAATCAATATCTTTAAATCACATCACCAATTCATCACAATTACATAAGTGGAGTTTAATTAGGATGATAACTTTTATTCCCTGATTTTAAATTCAAACGCTTCAATTCTTAGTTTACTTTCTTTTTATTATTGTTTACTTTTAAACCCTAAAAATCTTTCCAATACAAATTATAACTTTCTTTAACAAAAACCAAATCTAACAGTCAAATATCAAGTTTGTTGAGTAGGCTAGGTGTGTCCACAGATTGATACTCAGTTCTTACCAACACTATATTACCTGACGACAGGTACACCTGCCTTTTGTGTGTGTGGTTTTGTATTAGTAACAACCAATTAAAACTGAATCTGTGCAATAAATCTTTATCAAAATATATATGCTATCTGCACCCCATTAGAGAGCCTAGGGCAGTTATCCTTGGCAAAGTATGGCCACTAGGGACAACAGTCAGGGAAATCACTTAACAAAAGTCTACCCTGATAGAGTTGTATGACCATATCACAACTCCCAGTTCTGTGGAAGAAAACAGGATTATGGCCTGAAATATGATCCAGACTAGGATTGTGCACTTATCAAAAGAGTATTTGTAATAGTTGAATACTTCCACCTACTTGAATCAATCTTGGTGTTGCCTGATGCTGACATTAAAGACCTTCAAAGCCTGATCATCTCCAACTATTCAATAAGCCTGAGAGGAAGATTATGGCCTGGAAATATGATCCAGACTGGGATTGTGCACTTATCAAAAGAGTATCTGGAATAGTTGAATACTTCCACCTACTTGAATCAATCTTGGTGTTGCCTGATGTTGACATTAAAGACCTTCAAAGCTTGATCATCTCCAACTACCCAATAAGCCCAAGAGGAAGATATTTCTCTGTGTTGGTAGGAAAGCTGAAAACTAAGTTTAAGGATGATGTTCTAAAGGAAGCAAGAAGGGAAGATGAAGAACACAAGCAAAGACTCAAAAGGGAAAGAAGATCAAACTTTAACTCCTCCACACAAGTTGATGATGAATTCTTGATGAGGATTGGATACACTAACAGAAAAACAACAGCCATTAAAGTGATTGAAGGAAATCAATTCAGTATTCCCATAACTGAGTGGGGATATGTGGAGAAGAATAAAGAACTGGTGCTGATGAGAAATGAAGACAAGAAGAAAGCTAAGAGTATAAGGTTGTTTGATCCTATTGAAATTAAACTTCTACATCCAAGCTACACTTTCTATCTACATGATAAGTTCTTCTCAAAACTCAAAGATGATCAAGCTCAGAATGACCTATGCATGTACTTGCATATCATTCAAGTAATTGACAAACTACAAGCAAAAGCCTATAAAAGAAGAATATATGAGGCTGGGTTGCTGAAAGGAACTGATATCAAGGAAGTATCTGAACTGAGAATGTCAGAACAAGATGAACTGGAAATAGTTAACAATCAAAGTGTTGTGGAAACCCTGACAACAGAAGATGTTCTGAGATTAAGTTTTGAGACACTACAAAAGATATGCCGAATGGAGATCAAGTACAGATATGATGATCAAAAAGATGTTGTATCATACTTTAACAAGAAAATGGTGTCAAGGATGAAGGAACTTTCAGTTTTGAAGAGCTGATTACAAGTGTCTAAGCCCAAGGGGGAGTATTGTTAGATCTAGGAACAATAGATCTAGATCATTTTGTATAGGCTTAGAACTTTAATCAATACTTGTAATGAATGATTATAATTCATTATTTTGATGTATGCATTGTGTATATAGGTTAACCCATATGTGTGTTGATCTGTGTGTGATTGCAGGTACAAACATAATACGTGGTCAAATACTAATATTGACTAAGTGTAAGAAACATCTACGGATGAACATTTTGTTCTTCCGTAGATATGTTTCTTACAAGTAACAATCATCCGAAGATCCTCTGCGGATGAACAATCAGCTCTAAAGTTCAAGAGAATCAAAGAGTTCAAGTGAAGACTCCTACGGATGAGCAAACACCTTGAAGCAAACACCTTCGGAAGACAAAGTACTTTTGGAAGAACAAGTACCTCGGAAGAACAAAGTACCTTCGGAAGAACAAACACCTACGGAAGACTATGTAGCTGCGGAGCTCAAACACTTGTATTTAAATAATGCAAGTTTTACAAGTCAACAAGACAGTTGTGCAAGTCCCAAGAGATCCGGTGTTTCATTAACTGAAACACATGTGCCTATAAATATGGATCCTAGGTTTCACATCAGAGGACGAACACAAACACACAAACAACAAAACGGCAAACCTAAACATCACATCAATTCACACAAACATAAACCCTCAAAGCATTTATTATTTATTCATTTGTAATCATTAATCAATTTAATGAAATACGTTTGAATCAAATCCTTTTTGCTTATTAATTATGTTCATATCACTGTGTTTGTCATAATCATTAATCACTATATTTGATATTTATTTATTAAACAATTAAACAAGGTTAATGTTGATTCCGCAAACATTAACTTGATTCCATATTAACACCGATAATTCCTTATTGCGATCCTGGATTAACATCAAGTCTGCAGACATAATCAGGATGATAAGGATTTGCAAACCCAGGTGGTTGTCTGACAAACACCTCTTCATCAATCACTCCATAAAGAAAAGCACACTTGACATCAAGTTGGTAGACCTTGAAGTTCTTGGATGCAACAAAAGCTAGGAATATCCTGACAGCTTCAAGTCTTGCTACAGGAGTAAAAACATCTTTGTAGTCAATTCCTTCTTCTTGAGTATACCCTTGAACAACTAGTCTTGCCTTGTTCTTGATGACAAGTCCTCTATCATCCTTCTGAACACCCATTTGGTTCCTATGGTAGTCTTTCCTTGAGGAAGAGGACATAGGTTCCAAACCTTTTGCCATTTGAATTGAATCAGCTCCTCCTGCATAGCTTTAACCCAACTTCCATCCTTTAGAGCCTCATCAATTTTCTTTGGCTCTATCCGGGACAAGAAACAAGAGTGAAGACAAACATTTGCATCATGGGTTTGTCCTCTTGTTCTTACCACTGAATCAACATTTCCAATAATGTTTATGGTGGGATGAGACTTGAAGATCCTTAGCTGAGGGATCACAACAAGTTGCTTAGACAGATCTAAATTTGAGAAATTTTGATATGGCAATGAGGATTCACCCTCCACATCAACACACTTATCAATATTGACTTGATCTAATGAGTGTGTGACATCATTAATGTTGTCTTCAATTGAGTGGTTATCAGCATCAAGAAATTCCTGATCACTTTCACCACCACCATTTTCTCCAACATTTGAAGCTCCTTCATCTGAGTTTTGTGCCTCTAAGCTGGAATTTGAAGGCACCCCAGAAGTATCAGCAGGATTTGTCATTGATGTGCTGGTAGAAACTTCGTTTGCAGGATTGATTCCAAAATTGAATTGGTCCAAGTGTGATCAATCTAAGTTGAAGCTATCTATTCCGGAACCAAATTCAGTAGATTTCCATCTTAGGATTTATCTCTCACAAAAAGCCAAAAACAAGTCCTGTTTTGTTTCTTTAGTTTAATTTTCTAATTTAGTTAGTCGTTTTAGTTTGTTTGTTTGTCGGACTACATCAGGAAAATCAGTAAGGAATCAACTCACTAAAAGGGTCATGTCTGAGATGACCACATGTGTTTTAAACGTTTAAAAGGGTCACGTCTGAGGTGACTAAATTGTTTAAAAGGGTCACGTCTGAGGTGACTAAATTGTTTAAAAGGATCACGTCTGAGGTGATCAAAAGGTTTTCAAGTTAAAATGATCATGTCATCGCACAGCAGAGAGGCACACAACCTATCTCCTTGTTAGAGCAGCTTATTTAATTTTGCACAAAATGCACCATTTTGAGATGATCAAATGCTCATAATGTAAATCTCAAAGGTTAAAAGGGTTTTAAATGTAAAATGTGCAAATGGCTCCCATCCGCACGATTGGACCATGAGAATGGACCAACCATGCTAATGGCTCCCATTCGCACGACTGGACATGAGATTGATTCATTCACACGAATGGCTTATTAGAATGACCCATTCGATCGATTGGAAGGGGGCGAATGAGTCATTCAACTCGATGGAGAAATGAGTCCGTCAACCGACTGAGACTCATTCGGTCAACTGAACATGCGAATGAAGGGTACGATTGAGTCAGTCGACCGACTGAACCTCAGTCGGTCAACTGCATGTGACTGACTGGGCCAATCGCACGATTGAGCCTCAGTCGCCCGAATGAACTGAGCGACTGAGGCCAGTCGGCCGATTGAACTCAGCTTCAGTATTTAAAGGGCACAGTCGATCGCATTTCACTCATCACACCCCAATCGCTCTCAAATCGCACACTCTACCCTTACTCTGCCAAAATTTCAGTAGACCTTGTTTTCTCATTGCTATTGATTCACTGACTTTCGTTGTTGATTACACAGGTAGTTTGAAGTTCCATCTTACCGAAAACATAAGGATTTAAACCCTAATTTGGGTTATTCGAATGAAAAACAAGAATAGGACTGAACTTGACCTAATAACCTACTTAAACTATGCAAAATGTTAAAATTAAGTTTAATAGGTTATTAGTAACTAGAATGCGAGTCTATTGAACCGGTTATCCATGTTAAAACACCTGTTTTGATAAAGATTCGAACGGCTGGCGACTGAACTGTAGGACAGGCGACTGGTCGCCCGGATGAACTCCAATCGCACGATTGAAACCTGCGATTTGGTCAATCGCCCGAATGAAGCATGCGAATGAGCTCAGTCCGCCGACAGAACCAATCGCAGACTCAGTCAGCAGATTGAACTCAATCGCATATCTCATTCACCCGAATGAGCTCAGTCGCATGAAAGGACAGCCGACTGACTTCAGTCGCATGATTCATTCACACGAATGAATCAGAATGAATTTCAACATTACACTTAGAACAGAATTTTAATGTATTATGTACTAATAGTTCTGTGTATTATGTTTCAGGAAAATGGCAGATAGATGGTCCATAAATCCAAAGCACAACATCTGTGCTCACTTGGATCATACTACTAGGAACGGGGCCGAGTTCACCGATATTATAGCTTTCCTCAGACGTTCCCGGATCCATAAGGCTATCTCTACTCCTTGCACGCCCTACAGATCACTACACCAGGCATTCTGGGAGAATTCCTCTGTGGATCGCTCTCGTGAGCCCTACAGTATTCGGAGCTCTATTCTGGGTCATGATATCGAGGTCACTGCTTCTGATATCCAAAGGGTTCTAGAGTTTGGAGATGATACTGATCACCCTACCAGATTACATCCATTGACTGTTCGAGGATGCTTTCTGAGGATCAAGTACGCTGGGGACATACTCAGGTGTGCCAACAAGAGCAGCCTGTGCCCCCAGTACAAGTACTTAGCTCATGTGATCCTTAATGCGTTGCTTCGAGGAGGGGTGGGTTCGACGACCTAATCAGACCAGATCCAAAATGCTACGTGGCACTCTGTGCTGAACCACCCTTTCAGAACTTTTGTTTCATAGTATGATTTTCTCCTATTTGGTGGAGAACTTGGAGGCAAAGGGGAAGGAGGGGTTTTGTATGTACCCCAGGTTTTTACAGCTGATCTTCAACGAGAAGCTGCCACATCTTCCCAAAGAGAGTCATGATGCAGTTGCACTGGAGATCATGGATGATACGACTCTGGGTCGGATGAGGGTTTATAGGGGGAAGCAGGTGAAGCCCCAGGTTAAGAGATTGATTGGCCACCTGGCCAACAAGAGATATGTGGCACCGGGGAGACGCAAATGGCGTCATGAGGATAGTGATTGTGATGATGAGAGGCCGCTGCTCCCAGAGCATGACTCTGACGATGATGATAGTGGGGACGCTGGGGACGATATGCCTGCTCACCGAGAGGCACTGTGTCTGATGTTATACCTCCAGTGTCTGCCCCAGCTGGAGATGTTGCTGAGTCAGCTGGATTTCATCAGGATTTTGTTCATGGTGTGGAGGAGGAGGAGGAGTCGGATGAGGAGCCCCTAACACGAACTGTGGGAAGCAAAGTTGTTCCCACAGAACATGGGCTAAGGGTGGTTGGTGAACACCCGAGAGACTCCGAAGAGATTGATACTGACCCAAGCTATGCACCGGGGTCAGCAGGCAGGGTTGTAGGGGGAGCATCCACCTCAACAGGGACGAGGAGGAAGAGGATGGCTCAGCCCCATGGTCAGAAGAAGAAGAAGCGTCGGTTGACCTTTGTTACCACCACAGCCACCACAGCTACCACAGCCACCACCATACCTACCACCACAGCCACCACATCCACCACAGCTACCACAGCCACCACCATACCTACTACCACAGTACAGATTCCATCCACCACCATATCCTTTACTCCCACATCACCTCCACCATTTCACAGACCCATCTTCACTACAGCCACCACCACCACCACCTCACACCAAGCAGGACCTTCAGCCATCCCTCACACACTTATGGATCACCTCTACCTCCAATCGGGGTAGAGGAACAGCTGTCTGCGCTCAACAGGATGGTGATGCGCTTACTAGCTGCAGATGAAGAGAAGGCTGCCCAGATCCGCCAGCTTGCCGACCTGACTGCTGCACAATCTCACCAGATTGCAGAGCAAGCTCGAGTTATAGAGGAGCAGGCCCAACAGATGGCTGCTCAGAGCACTAAGATAGCCCAACTCCAAGCACAAGTGTCACATCAAGCAAAAAGATAGAGGAGTTGGAGGAGGCAAAGAAGACTATCCTGTTGAGGTTGAAAGGATCTAAGGAGGAGCCCCTCAAGATCAAAGAGGGGGATGGAGATGATGGAGATGATGGTGATGATGATGATGAAGATGATGATGAGGATGAGGAGGATGATACAGAGGAGGATGAGGAAACTGAAGGTGAAAAGACAGAGGAGAAGGAGGATGATGATGATGCAGAAGGAGGGGATGCAGCTGCATCGGCCTCTGCTTCAGGTCAAGAGAGGAGGTCAAAGAACAGACAGGACCAATCAGCCTCCACCTCTGCTCCTCCAAGTGACGAGACTATGATACAGGATAAAAGTAAAGACTAGATGTTTATGTATTTATTTACTTTTGTATTTGAATCCTGTATTGAAAACAATGTATTGAATGTTTATATTAAGTTAATGCATTTCTGTTTGATTAATTACTAATGATTTATGTGTTGAATGTTTAAATCAAACAGATCCAAATTATCAAAGAGATGAGTTTGATGTTGCTCCCCTTCAACAGGTCAAGACTCAACTAACAATGATTCTTGATCTGCAATGGATCGTAAGAAGGTCAGTGAGTTACACCCCTGAAGAAGGGGAAATAATTCATGACCTATCAAACGAGCAACTCGCAGAGATTTTCAAGCTCAATCCGGATGAAATAGTTAAAGATGCTCCGACATGCGATTCGACTAGTGATGAAGAGCTCAACGATGTTGATGAAGTCGAGATCGAAGATGTCACCGCCGAGGATTACCCTCAGTACTGACAATGAGGGAAATGTGGTCCCCAATCTGGGTGAATTCCTCGTTAGTGATACTTTTGAGGTATTGAAAAAGATGGAGCAAGAAACAGAGAAAGCAGAAGGAACAGCCCAAGCCTCAAATGATGATGTCGACATTCGAAAGGCTAAGTGGGCTGCATGTTTTGAAGAAGTTAGAGCCCAACGTGCTGCACCGAAGAAGGATGCCTACACCAAACTCTACAGAGTCAAGAAACATCGCAAGGTGTCAGGCAGGATTATAGCATGGGCGTATTTTGATGATCTTAATGTTTATGCAGTTAAGAGAGAACAGGGTATAGAGTACTTCAGATTCCCACATGATCTGAAGACTCTACCAGGTTTTAAGCTCAACCAGCTGGCTAAGCTAAAGATTTTGTATGCTGACCCGAGGAAGATGTCAGGCTGGTTTGAAGCTGCCCTAAAGAAGGAGTACCACACCAGATGGGTTAACTTCAGACCACAACAGCCTACAAGGTATATCAGAAGGTCTGAGGTTGATGCCATTACTGGCAAGCCCAAGATAGTGTTGAAGTGGAGTCCTCCGCGCACAATGTCAAGAATCCCACTCAGGGAAATGCCACAGGACTACACTCCACACTTTAAGTGGTGGTACTAAGATTGGAGAACAGCAGAAGCGGTCATAGTCCTAAGCAAAGAGGGCCAAATGGATACGATCAGGGTATTCGACCCGATGTGGCTTACTAACTTGTCGGCAAATGATGTCTATACGCTAAACAAGTGGCCACTGTTCTATGACACGCAGGACATTGTACAAGCCCTCCAGTTCCAGAACGTTATACGACTCTGCTTCGCGTTTGAAATTCACGCGGGAGTCACAAAAGAGGAGAAGTACAAGAATTACAAGGAGGTTATGCAGAAAACAAGAGATTAGAGAGATCTAGGTCCAAGGGGGAGTTTGTTGATGCATGTATGTCCCTAGATCATGATATGTAATGTAATAGATCTTGTTTGTCTGATTATGATGTAATATGAAATGATTAATGAAATGATATGGATTGTTTCTGATTTGTAATGTCTAATATTTCATTAATGAGTCGATATTGAATTGATTAATTGGGTTTGTGATTGTTTGAATGGTTACACATCAAGTTATATTAATTAAAACAATTCAAACTTAACTTAATGAAGTTCTCATGCGAATGGCCCATCCGAATGGACCATACCATGAATAACTTCATACGATTGACTCAGTCGCACGACTGAACCAGGAGACTGGATCAGTCGTATGATTGACACATAAGATTGACTCAGTCGCACGACTGAACTCTCAGTCGTGCGAATGGATCAACCGCATGGTTCAATCGCACGACTGAACCATACTTATGGTCCAGTCGCCCGAATGAACAATACTGAACCTATAAATAGACCCAATTCGTGGAAAAACGTAAGCATTCATACCATTACGACTCCAGACGTACCCTAGCCGTCCAGAAGCCTCCCAAATCGTTCTCTAGTTCACAGAACACATTAGATCGATTCCCAATCGACTTTTAACGTTAGATTCAATTTTTGATTGATTCTTCGTGTGTTCTCACTGATTGGATCGGCAATCAAATAGGATTCCGCACTATTTGATCTGGTTTACACGCTAATCACTAGGTATTTCGTTCAAATACCAGGTCCTAACACTTTTATGATCAGTGAAGATGGTGCACTTCACCCCATACAGGTAGTGCCTCTAAATCTTCAATGCAAACACCATCGCAGCCAACTCTAAATCAGGGGTAGGATAATTAACCTCGTGGACCTTTACTTGTCTAGAAGCATAGGCTATCACCTTCCCTCATTGCATCAACACGCAACCCAATCCTGCATACGAGGCATCCGAGTAGACTACCAGATCCTCGTTCCATTCAGATAACGTCAAGACATGGGCTTGAGTTAACCTCATCTTCAATTCTAGGAAGGCGTTCTCCTGATCGGTACCCCATTCATACTTCACGTCCTTCCGGGTCAGCATAGTCAAATGAGAAGCTATCTTGGAGAAATCCTGTATAAACTTCCTATAGTAACCTGCCAGGCCTAAGAAAGTGCGAATCTCGGATGGTGTCTTTGGAGGTTCCCATTGCATCACCGCTTCAACCTTCGCAGGGTCCACCCTGATCCCCTCAGGATTAACCACATGACCCATAAATTGAATTTCTCGAAGCAAAAATACGCATTTAGAGAACTTAGCATATAACTTCTCACTTTTGAGCGTCTCCAATACTTATCGAATATGATCGGCATGTTCCTCTTCACTTTTTGAATAAATCAAGATGTCGTCGATGGAAACTATCACCGATTTATCCAACATCGATCGACATACCCAATTCATGAGATCTATAAAAGCTGCTGGCGCGTTGGTTAAACCAAAGGACATGACGAGAAATTCGTAGTGTCCATAACGTGTACGGAAAGCTGTCTTTGGAATGTCTTGTTCTTTCACCTTCAGTTGGTGGTAACCAGACCGCAGGTCTATCCTCAAAAACCAGCTGGCACCCTGAAGTTGATCAAACAGGTCGTCGATCCTTGGTAAAGGATACCGATTCTTTCGATCAGCTTATTGAGCTCGCAATAGTCAATGCACATCCGCATGCTACCGTCTTTCTTCTTGACGAATTAAACCGGAGCACCCTATGGAGAGATACTCGGTCGGATGACGTCTTTATCCAATAAATCTTGCAACTGGTCCCTCAGTTCTACCATCTCCGAAGAAGCTAACCGATACGATGCTTTAGCGACGGGTTGTGCTCCCGGTAGCAAATCAATCTGGAATTCAATTTCGCGGTCAGGCGCCACACCAGTCAGATCTTCAGGAAAGACGTCAGGAAACTCACGCACTACCGACACGTCTGGTAATTGTGTCTCTGGTGCATCGACATCTTTTACATAGGCCAAGTAAGCGCTACACCCACGTCTCAAGTACTTTTCAGCTGTGATCATCGACACGACCCTCGGTACACAGCACACCTTATCTCCACGAACCGTAACAGAATTACCATCGGGCGCTTTCAGACGAATTATCTTCTTACTGCATACTATATTGGCTTCATAGCTAGCTAAACAATCAATGCCTAACACCACGTCGAAACCTCCTAGCAGGGAACTTACAATCTTCTAACTCAATCAGGCAATCCTCAACCACCTCAGTTACCTTAGTGGACTTACCAATGGCTGTTTCTACATAGAAAGGCTCGTCTAACTTTCTACTCTTATCATGCAATAAACGGCAAAAGGCAGCAGACAAAAAACTCCTACTAGCACCAGAATCAAAGAGCATAGAAGCATATTCATGGTCTACCAGAAACATACCTGAAACTACTTCTGGATCTGGCCTGGCCTCCTCACGAGTTATGTTGAATGCCCTCGCCTTCTCCTTCGAACCGTCACCCATTCCTTTATCTCCATCTTTAACCGTTCCTGATCCTCCTGATTTTCCTTTCTTGCAGTCCCTACCCACATGTCCCATCTCGCCACACTGGTAACACTTCACCACCTTGCAATCCCTAGCATAGTAGCCCTCACCCCCACATTTAAAAAATTTTCCAGTCCCAACTCTACACTCCCCCGAATGACCTTTTCAACATTTTCCACAAGCACCTCCTTCACCTGAATTTCCTCTCCTCCCTGATTGATCCTCAACTCTCATCCTCTTCTCCCTAATCTTGAAGTTGTCACCTCCGAACCTCTTCCCATTTCCATTCTTATTCCCACTCCATCTCTCCACCTTCTTTTTTACAAGCATCGGATCTCTTTCATCGTATAGTCTCCCAGCTAAATCCACCACAGACCTAAACGTACCTGGTCTGGCTACAATCATGTGCCTCCTAATGTCCACGGGAAAACCCTGCATGTATCTCTTGATCTTCTTGGATGCAGGTGTCACCATGTCTGGCACAAGTCTTGCAAGTTTATTGAACTTGGAGGTATACTCTTGGTGAGTCATGTTCCCAGCCTCCAAATGCAAGAACTCCTTCTCAATATTGTCTAACTCCCGATAGGGACAATACTCCTCCAGCACCAACTCCTTCAACTCAGACCACTTCATTCTGGCTATCGATCGCTTTCCTTTAGCCTAGACAACATTTTCCCACCAGCACAACGCTGAGTCAACGAAAGAATGAGTGGCAAACTTAACATTCTGATCTTCCCGGCACTCACTAATTTCTAGTACCGCTTCCATCTCTCTGAGCCAACGATGAGCGGCAGTAGCATTTCCGTTACCGTCAAAGGTTGGGGGCTTGCACCTTTGAAATGCCCCATAGATGCACCCTCTAGTAGTCTCTCTCTCGGACTCCTCATCACTGTCGTCATCATGGACTACCATCTTAGGGTTTGATGGCTCCTCTTTAGATTCCCAGTGGACTTTCCTGAATTCTTCTCACTTTCCTTCCCCTTCTTCTCAGCTTTCTCTCCATCCTTGACTGCTTTGATCACCTCGGTCACCACCGAGGGTAAGACATTTTGCATGACATTGTAGACTTCGTCAGCGATAGCCTCTTTCACAGTGGATTTGAGGGTGGTTGATCCCTCCCCCTCCAGGTGACTATGAAAGTCTGACTCCTCGTGAACAGTATCGGGAGCCTTAGCTTTGCTCCGGGTGACACGTCGCTCAGTAATACGCCCGCCACGAGCACCCCCTCGGGTCGCCTTCCCTGATTTTCTACCAGCCATAACTAATTCCTATAAGATTCAAACACCAAACTATCATTCAAGATAATTGCTCAGATCATTATAAGTACGATAAGTCCTTAATTACAGTGGCCAAGTGTGATTAACCACTTACCTTACCCTCTTGTCCGAAGCAATCACTATCCTAACACATACCAGTATTCAAATCTACAAGCACATAAAACAAACAGCACATGCACACAATTCCGGTTTTACTTGAAACTTCTACCTGATGGCACGTAGCTACTTGGATTGCCATCCTTCATTCGGTCCCATTTTCAGTTTAAGTTTAGGTTTTGAAAATAGTTTGCCCAATTCTCTTAAACTTTGGCTTTGATACCAACTTGTAAGGCCCCGTTCCCGGGAAACCTCACAGTTGGTTAATCATAGCATAAAATCATTTTGATAACAAAGCAACGCAACGGAAATAATTAGAAATTCATTTAAAACTTGGAAATCATATTGTACTCTTACATTTGTCCTTCATTTGCAAATAAAACATAGTACTTTTTCTTAAATTACAATAAAAGATTTTGTAAACAGGAATGTCGTCCATTGCCATCCAAGTAGCCTCCAACCGGTGCCATCCTCAGCATCAGCATTTACCTGCCAACTATAATGCATAAAAGTCAGCTTCGCTGAGCGAGTCCTAGTTTCAAATGATATAAGAAAATATAAACTTTATCCTTCATATAATGACCACGCATACAACATAGTACATAACATTACTTGCATCATAATAAGCATGTTCATTATCTTTCATTCTTTCATTATCTTTCACTTTCATCATAAACGAGATTCCACAAAGCAAGAGCTCTATATTGATCGACAACAAATGCCGATCCCTGTCGATACACATGAAAACGGTAGCAAACCCCCGACAGTTGATCCACACTGCAAGGCACATAGCCCGCTCATGAATACGGATCCATCATCATACATCAGACTCACATAAGTGAAGTGTATCACAGTGCTTTCAAGACTTTTCATCATCAAACGGGCCCGGGGGTAACATTAATTAAGTTTCACTTTTCATTGATATCATCTTCCACTTTAATATATAATACTTAACTTATTAAGTACACAACATACCAAGTACCAATCATCACAACACATTTTCTTATCGAAAAATCTACATTTCTGTTAAAACCTTTTGAAATTTTGGTCATTTAAAAACGTATAATTAGTATGCATAATAGCCCCAAAACATGGAAAAACATATAAATAGGGGATCTAGAACTCATCTGGATGCAGTAAGTAACTTCTAGACTAAGCTTTCTAGGCTAGGATCACACTACACAGCCTGCAGATAAGTTAACACTTAGTGGGGTTAATTTCTGCATAAATTCGCTGCTAATTTCGCTGCCAGAAAACCAGTTTCGCTGTCAGTATCGCTGACACTTTCGCTGCAAGTTTCGCTGACAGTTTCACTGCCAGCTTCGCATGGCAGTTTCACCCAACTTTCGTTGGAATTTCTATGTAATTTCGTTGGATGCATATACAGTTTCGCAGATCGAGCTGAAATGACGAACTAACCCATTTTTAACCCAAAATCACAAATTTTTACGTCCAAACCCTTAGTTTATCATCCATGAGGCTAAATCTAAGCTTTATACATGTTTTCATACGTAAAAATGTGACCTTTATGTGATTCTTTGCAACTTTTCAAAACCCAAAACCCTAGAATTCGGGTTTGATTACAGAAGGGTTTAGAGGTCGATTCTTACGTGGATTTGTTGCTCCTTTCTTATGGTTTGATGCTCCAACATCCAGATCTTCAATCGCTTAACCTTTGAAGCTCCAAATCTTGAGTTTTCTTTACTTTCTCTCTCTACTTTCTCTCTCTATGAATTTGGTGGCTAGGGTTGCAAATGAGGAAGATGAAGTCTGATTTGATGGGTTAAGGGCTGATTATGGGCCTTTATTACCTTAGGCTACAACCCAATAAGGCTAATTTAGCCCATGACCATTTCTTTACCTTATTAAATACCCAATAATTAAGCCCATTATCCTTAATGACTCGTTTTGACTTTTCGGGTGTTACAAGGACATAAGTTCCAAACCTTTTGCCTTTTGAATTGAACCAGCTTCTCTTGTATAGCTTCAACCCAACTTCCATCCTTTAAAGCCTCATCAACTCTCTTTGGCTCTATCTGGGATATGAAACAAGAGTGGAGACAAACATTTGCATCATGTGTTTGTCCTCTTGTCCTTACCCCTGTATCAACCTTTCAAATAATGTTTGTGGTGGGGTGAGATCTGTGGATCCTTAGTTGAGGGATCATAGCAAGTTGTTTGGAGAGATCTAAACTAGAGAAATTTAGATCTGGAAATGGAGATTCACCCAGCACATCAACACACTTATTAACATAAACTTGATCCAATTAGTGTGTGACATCATTTATGTTGTCTTCAACGGAGTGGTTATCAGCATTAGAAGCTCCTTTTATTTGAGTTTTGTGCCTCTGAGCTAGAATTTGAAGGAACCTTAGATGTATCAGCTGGATTTGTCATGGTTGTGCTGATAAGAACTCCATTTGCAGGGATAGTTACATTGGAGCTGAAGTAGTATAACTTGATGGTCTTCTTAGCTCAAATCTTGGATAAAGATCACCTGTTGATAAGATATCTGTGGACCCTGAAACATACTCACAAGATTTGTTAAAACAGTTTGCAAGGATTCCTATAAGTCTGATCCAGCCAAAACATCCAAAGTCTCTCTGCACGCATGCACTGAAGAACAGAAGTAGAAATGCTTCGGAAGTTTTACACCTTGCACTAGAAAATAGTCTAAGTGTAAAATCTTTCGAAGCCAAGACCAACATCTTCCGAAGCCAAAAGTGTAGTCTTCCGAAGCTTCAAAGACAAAGTCTTTCAAAGCCAAAGAATGAAGACAGATTTCTTCCAAAGACTTTTATGTACATGCTTTTATCTAATGTACTTTACCATAAAGCTGGACTACCTTTCCGCTGCAACTCTGTTCAGTCACCAACTTACATGAGTTGGTGAAAACGTACATGCTTTTGGTAACTATACATTGAAGTCTTGAGTTTGAGCTTTCTACATTATGTACTTTTATCATTTTTGTAATATATTAGGATGTGAGCTATGGCATGTCATAGTCACTAGTCAAAGGCAATCTGCCTTTTGACTGCACATTTGATTTTGTTATTGTCTAGTCTTATGTATCCAGTTGGCCTCCAAAGTAAGGCTGGCTGTAGGATGTAGTATAAAGTATCTCAAGTACTTGTAACTTTGTATATATGCTTTGTAACATTTTTAAAAGAACTTGAGAAGCAATATACAACATTCTTAAATACCAAATACTTGTGTTGTTAGCTATCTTGTTCTGTCTCACATTTTACTTGTGTTCTTAACATCTTTTATATAAGTTACCAGTTCCCTATTTGATTTGTTAAGTATTCTAAAGAATTCTCCTTATTGTGTTGTTATGTCGTAAGTGCATACCCTTCAACGGTCCTGCATTTGGTATCAGAGCTTTCCAGGCTTTTGATATAAGATCTCACCATCTTAAGATCCCTCACACACACAAAATACTTAACAACTCAAATGGCAGCTATTACCAAAGCTTATATGGAAACTAGGACTATGATAAAGTCTCCACTGATCACTCCTAAAGACTTTGAAACTTGGTGTCAAAGAATGGAAGGCTTCATCAAGTCTCAAGACTCCAGGATGTGGGACTCTGTTGTTGAAGGACCTTACATACCAAGCACCACTTCTGCTACTGGTGATGGTATGAATCCAAAGGCTGTGGATAATTATTCTGAAGAAGACAGGAAAAGAATAGAGATTGATCAGAAAGCCATGACAGCCCCTCAAACTGCTCTTCCAAACTCCATCTACAGAGGCTTCAAGAAGTGCAAAACTGCCAAGCAACTATGGGAATCACTGAAACTGATGTATGAGGGTTCTAATGAAGCAAAGGAGAACAAGAAGGATCTTCTGTAGCAGCAGTTTGAAAACTTCACCTTCATGGTAGATGAAACCATGACTCAATAATACTTCAGGTATGTTGAGATTGTGGATACTCTAATGGATGTTGGACTAACTCTTGAGAACAGGGACATTGTAAGGAAGTTTATGTCCTCTCTTCCTAGACAATGGACACATTATTGTGTTCTTATTAAGGGGACTGAGAACCTTAAGACTCTTACTCTCACAGAGTTGTATGGTATTCTTAGTGGCTACCAAATGGAGATGAATATGCAAAACTCATCTGGTAACTCCAGCAATCAACAAAGTTTAGCCCTCCATGTGGTTGAAAGGGAAAGCATTGAACCACAACATCATCTTATATGCTACCCTGACAACTCACAAAAGGTCCTTTCATCACCTTCCCACAGACTCCAAGAGAAAGCTACACTCAAGGAAGTCCTTTCCAAGAGCAAGTTCTTCTCATGCTTTTGTCTCTGCTGATGAAACCACAGGCAACTTTCTCTTCACCCTTGAAGACTTGAACTGTATCCATCCAGATGATCTGGAGTACATGGAGATAGTTCAGCAGATAGCTCTTCTCACTCACAGAGCCAAGAAGTTCTACAAGAGGACATGAAGGAAGTTTCCAAGCAATGCAGCCAATGGAAAGTTTGGGCTGGATAAAAGAAAAGTAAAGTGTTACAACAGTAGCCAGATGAGACACATTGCAAGGACGTGTAAGGAACCAAGGACAAATGGTGGCCAAACACAAGCCAGACCAAACTACACAGAGAGATCTCCCCAGAATGAGAAGCCAAAGCAGCAAGCTGCAGTTGCTATTAAAGAAGGAGGCTTTGACTGGAGCTTTCAAATGGAAGATGCATCTCCAAACCAAGCACTCATGGCAAACCACGATGAAGCCAAGGTATTGGAACATCTTTGTACTCCTGAATGTATTGCTAAAGTTAATAGATACAGGTTCTATACTTAGAAATGAGATCTGATCTTGAGTCCTTAAATATCTTAAAAGATAATTTTAAAAGAGCTGAAAATGACTATAAACTAAAGATAGAGTACTTAGAAAAAACCATTTCAACTCTTAAACATGAGCACACAAACTACAGGACCTAGATCAAAGACCTCATTACCAAGTTAACTGAATGCCAGGCTGAGCTTGTGATCAGCAAAGCCAAGGCAGAAAAATGTGTTCTTGAAGAAGAGACTTTCAAGAACATAATATCCTCATCCTTGCATGCAAAAATTTGTTATCAAAATAAGTAGGGACTGGGATCTAGTGAGATTGCTCCTCCACACACAATCTTGTCTGTAAGATCTCCTAGGTGTGGAACTTAAGAAGATGAGCTTCCCCTCGTAGACCCTTTGACTAAAGAGGATGAAGAGCAGATGGTGAAGAATGGCTTTGAGAAGAGTGAAGACAAGCATTCTAAGAAGGGTCACCATCCCTCTAAGGAGAGTATAGCTCTTGGGATGACCAAGTCCAATAGAAAGAACTTGATCAGGAAGGCCAAAAGAAAGTCCAAGAAGGCTCAAGAGATCAAGGCCACCTTCAACTCTGCACAAAAACAAGTCTTCATTTCTGCAGGATTTGAAGTGGTTAAGGCTGAAGACACAAACTTGAATTCCAACAACAAGAGTTCTAGATCATGTACAAATCATCCCATCATCAAGAAGAAGGTTGATCAATTGTGCACCACTGCTGTACCACCTGAACCATCCAGCTCCAAAGGTAGTTCTATCCCCACAAGAATTGCCACAGCATCTGCAAAGATGAAGATGGAGAAGGAAAGTGATCAAGTTCAGCCTTTTTAACAAAAGAAAACTCCTAGAAGGAAGAAAATGGACTGTGTTATATGTGGGAGTACCTCTCACCTTGCTAATGATTGTGTTTACAATTCAAAGAGTACTCTTCACATGACCAAGAAAGAAACTTCTAAGAGTTTGGAGAAGAAGAAGCAAGCGTCGGAAGGAAAATCTCTTTCCTTCGGAAGCTCTAAAATGAAGAAGAAGACAAGTGGAAACTTGCCTTCGGAAGAAAACTTGATCTCAGAAGAAAGGAATACTTCCGAAGCACTAAAGCCTGCTGCAGTGAAAGCAAGATCTACCAAAGGTCCAGTCATCAAAACTTCCAAAGTCAACAAAACTTCTGAAGTATTGAAGGTCAAGTCTAGGCTTCCAAAGGTGGTGTGGAAGACAAATAAAGACCAAGTGGCTGAAAGTTCTTCATCAACTTCAGCAAATGATCCTTCTAGCATGACTATAGGATTAATTACTGTTGCATTGTCTTCAACTTCTTTTAATGAGCCCAAGACCAATGAGGCTTGGGTTTCCAAATGTAACTAACCATCTTTTTTTTGCAGGAACAGCTCAAGACAAACAAAAATGTATGGATCATTGATAGTGGATGTTCCAGACACATGACAAGCAATAGGTCACTACTCCAAAAGTTTGAAATAATTGATGGAGAACCAGTTGCTTTTGGAGAATATGCAGGAGGTTACATTAAAGGAAGGGGCAAGGTCTTAAATGGTAAGCTCAGCATTGAGAAGGTAAACTTTGTCAAGGAGCTTGTGTACAATCTTCTGAGTGTATCCCAATTTTGTGAAGAGTCATAACATGTTCTTTACTGAGCATGAGTGCATTGTTCTCAGGCCCGGGGTGGTCATTCCTCATGAGCACATCCTGCACAGAGATTCAAGGAAATGGAACATGTACAAGATGGATTTTCAAGAAACATCTCCCTCAGAAGAAGTTTCATGCTTTCTATCTAAAAATAATAGTGATGAGTCTTTCCTCTAGCATAAAAGAATGTGCCATGTAAATTTTAAAAAAATTTATAAATTAATTAAGAATGATTTGGTAACTGGAATACCAAAGAAAGAGTTTACAAGTGATGACCACTGTGTTGCATGCCTGAAAGGGAAGCAACACAAGGTATCTCACAAGCCAAAGGAAAGAAATTTCATCACTAATCCCCTACACTTACTACATATGGATCTCTTTGGCCCCACTAGTGTAATGAGTCTAGGAAGGACCTCTTATTGTTTAGTGATCACAGATGAATTTACAAGATTCACTTGGGTCTTCTTTCTTAGAACTAAGGATGAGACCCCTAAGATTCTAAAGAATTTCATCTTAAATATTGAGAATCATGTGATCACAAGGTCAAAACCATAAGATGTGATCAAGGATGTTGATACATATGTACCTAGATCCTGATATGAATGTAATATGTCTTGTTTGTCTTACTCTTATGTAATGGTTGGGATATTAATGAAATGAGAATTGTTGTTTGTCATTTATAATGTTTAATATTTCATTAATGAGTTGATATTGAATTGGTTATATAGGTTGTGATTGTTTGAATTGATACACATAAGGTTATACAAATGAATACATTCAAACTTAGCAAAATGAAGTTCTCATGTGAATGGCCCATGCGAATGGACCATACGCATGAAAAACTTCAGGCAAATAACTCAGTCGCACGACTGAACCAGGAGACTGGATCAGTCGTATGATTGTAACATGAGATTGGCTCAGTCGCACGACTGAACACTCAGTCGTGCGGATGGATCAACCGCATGTCTCAATCGCACGACTGAACCATGCTAATGGTTCAGTTGCCCGAATGAGCAACCCTAACCTATAAATACCACCTAATTCGTGGAAAAACAGAAGCATTCATTCCAATTCGACTCCAGACGTACCCTAGCCGTCCACAAGCCTCCAAGTTCATACTCCAAGTTCATAGAACGCTGTAGATCGATTCCTAATCGATTCTTAACGTTAGATTCAATACCTTATTGATTCTTCGTGCGTTCTCACTGATAGGAACGCCAATCAAATAGGATTCCGCACTATTTGGTTTGGTTTACACGTTAATCAGTTGGTATTTCGTTCAAATACCAGATCCTAACAAAGGAACTGAATTCAAGAATAAAAACCTTGATACATTTTGTGATGAAAAAAGTATTACAAGACATTATAGTGCTCCCAGGACTCCTCAGCAAAATGGTGTTGCTGAGTAGAGAAACCGGACACTAATTGAAGTTGCAAGAACTATGTTGTCAAACTCTAAACTGCCCATCACCTTCTAGGCAGAGGCAGTGAACACTGCTTGCTATGTGCAAAACAGAGTGTTAGTAGTTAAGACACATCGTAAGACTCTTTATGATCTTTGGCACAAGAGAAAACCTTTTATTTGTTTTCTCAGGTCATTTGGATGTCGTTGCACCATCTTGAATACCAAAGATCAAATTGCCAAGTTTGCTGAGAAATCAGATGATGGACATTTTATTGGATACTCTTCTCAAGCTAAAGCTTTTAGAGTATACAATCTTAGAACTAGAGTAGTTGAGGAGTCAGCCAATGTGACTTTCAATGAGCACACTCCCAGTATGAAAGGTTCTAGTCCTGATTGGCTATTTGATCATGATTTAGTTACCAACTGTTTTAACAAATCTTGTGAGCATGTTTTAGGGTCCACAAATATACTACCTACAGGTGATCTTGACCTAAGATTTGACCTAAGAAGACCTTCAAGCTACAAATCTTCAGCTCCAGTAGTAACTTACAACATAAGTCATTAGCTTTATAACATTTGTCTTTCATTTTTTTCTCGCTTTGCTCTAATTATGGTCATCCGCACACATTTGTGGCGTTTACATGCTCATTACCCCTTATTGGAATATTGTTGATTGTGTTAACCAGTGATAAGATGGAAGCCCACAGTCAGTTGAACAGCTTAGTTTAATCTTGAGATCACCAGTCAGGTCTAATCATCTATTATGTTGAATCTACTGACATATCATTTGTGGTCTAGCAACCTCTAGGTCTACTCTCGTTGTGTTACCTTAGGAGTTACCAGTTTTTCTATCATCTTCCCTTTTATATTGCTTAGACTACACAGACTTATAATTTGAATTTTTGCATTTTTTCTAAATTTATATTTTAAAGTCCCTCTTGATTTGTTCCTGTGTACTATCATTTTCCAAAGGGTTTGAATCAGTATCACAGATACGATCTACCTTATATCAGCTATCCACTCCTTCTCCCTCGTTTTTTTTTAATGTTACTTGCTGACAAATTCTTCCCCTAAAATACTAAAATCATTACTGGTTTAATTATTTTAGGATTTTAATAAACAGCAAAATAACATGAGTTTATTTTAAACAGACTAAAATAACAGATAAAATAAAATAAAAAGAAAAACTTTAACTAAACTACATCGGACTACACATTATCATCATCAGGAATAACCTCACTTTTCTTTTTAATGCCGTTGACCTCTAGCAAATATTGAAAACATGGTTTATCAAAGGCTTTAGTATAGAGGTCAGCGCGTTGAAAATCAGTATTAATTTTTACCACATCAATTAAGTTCTTTTCAAAACAGTCTCTTATGAAATGGTATTTAATACCGATATGTTTGGTCTTAGGATGTTGGACCGGATTTTTAGTTACTGCAATTGCAGCAGAGTTATCAACAAAAATAGGAGTAGAAGAGAACTGTAAACCGTAATCCCGCATTTGCTGTTGAATCCAGGTGATTTGTGAACAGCAAAGCAGCAACATATTAGGCTTCACAGGTTGACAATGCAACCGATGTCTGCTTCTTACACTGCCAGGTAACTAATCTTCTCCCAAAGAATTGACACCCTGCTGATGTAGACTTGTAGTTCATCTTGCAGCCCCAGTAATCCGAGTCACTATACGCTGTAAGCTCAAAGTCATCATCATGAGGATACCACAACCCAAGTGTGGGTGCACCCTTTAGATAACGAAATATCCTTTTGACCCCAATCAGATGGTTGACCATAGCCTTAGCCTGATATCTAGAACACAAACATGTAGCATACATGATATCAGGTCTTGAGGCAGTGAAATACATGAGGGATCCAATCATTCCTCGGCACATCGTGGCATCAACAAGATCTCCATTTTCATCAGGTGCTATGTCGTGATTCGTAGCAAGTGGAGTCCCAGCAGCAGAAGCATTCTCCATGTCAAAACGACTGAGAATGTCTCCTACATACTTGGTCTGATGTAGAAAGATCCCATTTGGTGTCTGATCCACCTGTAACCCGAGAAAGAACTTCATCTCCCCCATAGCACTCATCTCAAACTCTTTCTTCATAACTGCTTCAAACTCTTTGCATAACTCTTCGTTCTTTGAACCGAAGATTATGTCATCAACATAGATCTGTACGAGCAGTAGGTCGCCATCTTTTTCCTTAATGAAAAGCGTGCAGTCAATGACTCCCCTGCGAAAGCCGTGTTTCACAAGATGAGTCGAGAGTTTCTCATACCAAGCTCTTGGAGCTTGATGAAGCCCGTATAAAGCCTTGTCTAGCTTGTAAACTCTATCCCGATGGTAAGGATCTTCAAATCCCTCAGGTTGACTGACATAGACTGTTTCTCTGATTTCCCCATGAAGGAATGCACTCTTCACATCTAATTGGTAGACTTTAATCTTCATGTACGATGCATAGGCAAGGAAGATACGAATGGCTTCCATCCTTGCCACGGGTGCAAACACCTCATTGTAGTCTATTCCCTTGACTTGGCGAAAACCCTGAACCACCAATCGAGCTTTGTTCCTGATAATGACCCCTTGGTCATCTTTCTTGCATTTCAGGACCCATTTGGTGCCAATGACTTTAGCACCTTTAGGTCTATCAACCAGAGTCCATACACCTAACTTCTTGAACTGAAGAAGTTCTTCTTGCATGGCACTCACCCACGCCTCATCATTTAGTGCATCACTGACATATTTTGGCTCAAACTGCGAGACAAAACACCGATAAGCACCATCATGAATGTAACCCTTCTCCATAACCGAGGCGTAATCAGCTGAATAAAGCTGATTTCGGGTTTGTACTCCTGATCTGACATCCCCAATGACATTGTCTAGGGGATGATAGACGTTTAATCGTGATCCTGGAGTAGTAGGAACAGCTACCTCAGAGCCAAGATTATGAACATTTGGTTCTGCATCTGAGGTAGATGGAGTTTGAGGTTCCGAAGTCGAAGGTGCATCACTAGTAGATGCTTGTGGACTTTCAGGAACTGGAACCTGTTCCTCCTGACTGTTCTGGTCATCTTCTTAAGCTTCATCTTCAGAGGAGGAATCATTGTCATCGACTACTCCCCCTGACTGAGTAGATGATTCTCCCTGTGAGCTAGATGGTGTATTCAAGATATCATACATCATCCTAGTAGCTAACTCGTCATCCGAGGGAGAGAGAGGGATGTTGAAGGACTTGAACAATCCATCATAGTCGAAGAAGTAGGCGGTTTGGTATATCTCTGAACGTCAACATTACACCACACTTCTACAATACCCGTTGAGTTGTTGTAAACTCGCTTGTTCGGTATGTTGTATCCCAGAAATATTCCTTCATCCGCCTTCTCGCTGAATTTACCTTCTTGTGTCTTCTTCAGAAGTGTGCACGGCGCGCCAAATGGTTCAAGATACTCCAAATTCGGTTTGCGTCTTTGTAGTAGCTCGTAACATGTCTTTCCGTGGCGCTTGACTATCAGGACTCGATTTAGTGTATAACATGCATTAGCCACTGCTTCATTCCAGAATTGGATAGGCAGTTTCGAGTCTGCCAGCATAGTCCGTGCTGTCTCTATCAAGCTTCTGTTCTTTCTCTCAGCAACGCCATTCATCTGAGGCGTGTAGGCAGAAGTGAATTGATGCACAATTCCCTTTTCCTTGCATTATGCCTCCATCCACTGGTTCTTGAATTCTGTCCCGTTGTCTGAGCGTACTTGTCTAACCTTCAGCTTGTAAAGAGATTCCAGTGTGGTTACTAACTCCATGAATGACTCAAATGTTTCTGATTTGGATTTCAGAAACATTACCCAAGTGAACCTTGAGTAGTCATCAGTGACCACAAAACAGTACAAGTCGCCTGCAATGCTCTTTGTACTGACTGGACCAAACATATCCATGTGAAGAAGTTCAAGGGGAAGTTCTATTGAATGAACTTTCTTTTCCTTATGAGACTTCTTCGTCTGTTTGCCTTTCTTGCAAGCTATACAAAAGTCACGAAGCTGGAAGTTCTTGACATTAACTCCTCTCACAAGATCCTTCTGAATCAAGTGATTCATCTTCCTTTGACTAATGTGTCCCATTCTCCTATGCCAGGAGATGGAATCCTTCTCAGTAGCTTTAGATAAAAAGCACTGAACCTCATGATCCGTTGTAGCAGCTGTTGACAGATCCAAGACATAAAGGTCTTTATATCTTGAAGCACTCATCAGAACTTGGTTCTCTGGGATCACGTAGTCTTTCTTCAGCACGTAACACTTCTTGTTGTCGAAGATGACCTTAAATCCTTTATCACAGATTTGGGAAACCGAAAGTAAGTTATTTTGAAGTTGTTGAACGTAGTTCACCTTATCAAACTTAACTTTCTGATTCCCCACTTCTCCCTGAGCTGTGATATAGCCTCCCTTGTGTCTAGCAAACGAAACATGCCCTCCTTTTATTTGCTTGACGTTTGATAAAAGGGCCCTATTTCCTGTCATGTGCCTGGATGCTCCGATGTCTACAATCCACGTGTTAGTTTCAGCACTGTATCGAACACCCTGCACATACAAAGTAAATAATTAGTTTAGGTTAGGAACCCAAGCCTTTACTGGCTTGGGTTTCCCAGAGGCATCACACATCATAAATTCCACCCATTGACCCTTAGAGGGTGAGGGTAGCTCAGGTTCCTTCTTGTCATCAGTATCAGACACGCAGGATGACTTTTCTTTCCATAAGCCAGATTTGTGCAGGGCCTGTTTGTGATAAACAGTCGACTGGCTTACAGGTTGAACTTTAGGTTCACTCGTTCTTCTAGGTGGAGTTAGAGAACTCCTCTTAGAAGACCTAGGCTTTGAATCCTGAAGTTCAATCTTCTTCCTAGGTGTCTGATAGAAAGGACAATAAGAAGCAATGTGTCCACATTCTCCACAGTTGTAGCACGAGCTGCTATCAACTTTATGATTAAACTTTCTTTGTGGAGAAGTGTGTGACACTCTAGTAACATCAATCACTTTAGGTTTTGACTCTGGTTCTTTTGATGTTTTCTCTGATTTAACAAAGTTAACTGTTTTAACCTGTTTAACATCTTTCTCCTTTTGGTTAACTGGTTTTTGACTTGAAACATGTGAAAAATTAACATTAGAAGTCTTTTTAGGTTCTGATTTGACTCTGTTTGACCCTGACTTTAAGTTAACCTTTTCAAATTTCTTTTCCAGATTAACACAAGGCAATTTACCCTTTACCTTTGAAGTGGCCTCCTTTTGCTTGTTTCCAGATTCAATAGATGAACATGAAGAATCTGGATCACTAACAAGAGGAGTAGACACCACATGATCCTTGATGGGGTTATTATTTACTGGTCTAGTCTTAGTGTTCATCAAGGTCTCAGGTGGTGGTGGAACCACTTTGTAACCCAATCCCTCCCCGTTGTTTCTTTCTCTCACTAAGTGTTGAACTATGTGTGAAGAACTAGTCCAACTATGCAGTTTCTGTTTTAATGAGTTTACTTCTACTTCTAGAACTGCCTTTTGCTTCTTAGTGTCTTCTAGGGAGTTTAGATAGTACCTAATGTCATTAGCTTGGTTAAAGGCAACTACTTCGGTTTCCCTAAGCTGTTTAGTCAAAATGTCTATCTTTTCTTTATAACTATGCTCATTTTGTTTTAATACTCTATTAGCCTCAGTGCACAGTTGCAAATCTTTTACTAAGTTATCATTATGATCTAATAACCTAGTAAAATTTTCATCTATGCTATTCCTAAAAGTATCACAATCAGAACAAGCATGATTATCAAACATTTGGTCAGTAGTACTTACCTGAGTTGGTTCAGAAGAGTTAGCCATCAACGCAGCATCAGATGTCTCTGGTTCTGGTGATTCTGTCTTTTCTGTCTCTGACGTGGTAGTCTCCTCTTTAGGCTTGTAACTGACCTCGGTTGCAGTTGCTTCTTCACTATGTGACATCGCTATCTCAACTGCTAGATCTCCTTCACTCGCGGAATCATAGTCAATATCTTCTACACTTGCAATGTTTGATTCCCCTGGTGAGACAAACCTAAAGCTCCAATCCTGTCCTTCATCATCATGTGCAGTCAAGGCTTTTGGATCCTTGCTTGATGAAGTAGAAGTAGAAGCTTGCTTGTCTTGGCGAGTGAAGGACGAGAATGGGTTCCCGTTACCCGTCTTCTTTGGCTTGACACATTCTCTCTTGAAGTGCCCCTTCTCTCCACAGTTGAAGCAGGTCACTTTGCTCTTGTCAAAGCCAAATGTGGTATCCTTAGTAGCTACCAAGTTCTGTCCGGTCTTTTTAACAAACTTCTTTGCCCTCCGGACAGCACTAGCTAAGGCCCACATTATGTCCATCCTCTCAAGCTCCATTTCGTCCACCTGCTCGTAGTCCTCGTCTGCCAGATGGCAGTTTCCAATCTTCCCTGCAACAAGTCCATCATATGAATGAACCACTGCAGCCAAAAGATCCATATGCTCTCGAGCTACTTCCACAGTCACATTACCGAGGTTCTCGCTCTTCAGTTTAGTAGCACTTGCTTCAGATCCAATATAGTGGGTACAAGAAGACCCTGATGTGTCTGATCCTGAAGGAGAAGCATGTGAAGGACCCGATGAGCTAGACACAAATGCAGTCTGGAGAGGTGCTCTAGATGTCTTAGCTTGCGGCGTGGCGTTTTACAAAGCTGGATTTTGAGTGTACGAAGACTTCTGAGCTCTGTACTTCATCCTAACTTCTTCTTCTCGCAACTTAAGAATGAAGTCATTAATATCCAGCTTTGCCAGCATTCCATTCTGTCTCAGGTTAGACACGAATGAAGCCCACTTTTCAGGCAATCCGTCTGCAAAGTTAGTAACTTTCTCTTCCATGGTAGTAGCCACTCCATGTGTATGCAGTTCGCTCATCAGATGGTAGAATCTATCTATGACATCGTCTAAACTCTCGTTCCCCATCGATGAGAAGTTATCGAATTCCTTCTTTAACTCCTTGGCCTTGATTGCCTTCAACGAAACATTCCCGTCGTACCTCTTCTCTAGCTCATCCCAAAGTTTCTTAGACTGCTTATTCTCTGAGTACTGGTGGAAGATGTCTTTTGGGATAGACTGTGTAATCAATGCATAAACTCTTTTCTCTGCATTGTATTTAACTTTCTGCGCGTCCGTCATCCCTCCTAACGTTAGCTTAACTCCATCAGCTCCCACCGGTGTACTATATCCAATCTCGATGGCTTCCCACAGATTCGGATCCACTCCATTGAGGTAGATCTCAAAACGTTGTTTCCAGTGGGGAAACTCATCTAACGTCAAGAGCTTTGGTGGTTTATTATGATTACCCACCTCACTCTCAAGCAACAGCAGGTTCTGTATCCTAGAGTCCTTTCCAGCAGTAAAGGCTGACATTTGATCTTCCATGGCGAATAACTTTAAGTCTAAGAAACAAACTGTCACTGGTGCGACTGAAGGATGCGAATGGTCTAGTCGTGCGTATGGACTCTGCGACTGGTTCAATTGTGCGGCTGAACTAAGCGATTGGTTCAGTCGTGCGAATGAAGCTGATGCGTATGAGCTATGCGAACGAACGGTTCAATCGTACGAATGAAGGTGCGACTAGGTCCAATCGTGCGAATGGGCAATGCGAATGGAGTCCAGTCGTGCGAATGGGTCACTCGTGCGACTTAAGCTGCTATTTTGCGAAATTTTCTAGGTTAGACGTGGTTTAGCCGTAAAAATTCGAAATTTCGCAAGGTCTAATCGCCTAAGTCCGTAGAAAGCAAACTTTGATTAGTAGAGAACGTCCAAGATCACTTTTGACACCAAAGATTGCGTTTTTAGTGAAAAAACACAAACTTTATGCAATCTTGATTGAATCACATGTAATCAAGAGCCAAAGCTCTGATACCACTTGTTAGGACCTGGTATTTGAACAAAATACCTAGTGATTAGCGTGTAAACCTGATCAAATAGTGCGGAATCCTATTTGATTGGCGATCCAATCAGTGAGAACGCACGAAGAATCAGTCAAGAATTGAATCTAACGTTAGAAGTCGATTGGGAATCGATCTAATGTGTTATGTGAACTTGGAGAACGATTTGGGAGGCTTCTGGACGGCTAGGGTACGTCTGGAGTCGTAATGGTATGAATGCTTACGTTTTTCCACGAATTGGGTCTATTTATAGGTTAGTATTGTTCATTCGGGCGACTGGACCATAAGTATGGTTCAGTCGTGCGATTGAACCATGCGGTTGATCCATTCGCACGACTGAGAGTTCAGTCGTGCGACTGAGTCAATCTTATGTGTCAATCATACGACTGATCCAGTCTCCAGGTTCAGTCGTGCGACTGAGTCAATCGTATGAAGTTATTCATGCGTATGGTCCATTCGCATGGGCCATTCGCATGAGAACTTCATTAAGTTAAGTTTGAAATGTTTTAATTAATATAACTTGATGTGTAACCATTCAAACAATCACAAACCCAATTAATCAATTCAATATCGACTCATTAATGAAATATTAGACATTACAAATCACAAACAATCCATATCATTTCATTAATCATTTCATATTACATCATAATCAGACAAACAAGATCTATTACATTACATATCATGATCTAGGGACATACATGCATCAACAAAAAGTCTGAAGTATTTCTTTGAGCAAAAGAAACTCAACATGAGGCAGAGGAGGTGGTTGGAGCTGATCAAGGATTATGACTGTGAAATTCATTATCATCAAGGCAAAGCCAATGTGGTTGCTGACGCCCTTAGCCGGAAGGGAAAACCAGAACCAATTCTGGTGAGGGCTTACCAGTTAATCATGACGCCTGATGTTATGAAACAAGTGAGGGAGTTTCAAGACGAGGCATTGAGAGATGACAGAGTCAACACCAAAAGGGTGAAAGGACAAGTTTCAGATTTGGGAGAAAACTCCCTGGGTGTTAGAACCCGATCTGGGGGAATGTGGATCCCTCTCTATGGGGATCTAAGGGGGAAGATCATGGATGAGGCTCACAAAACTCGATATTCCATTCATCCCGGTGCCACGAAAATGTATCAGGATCTGAAGAAAGATTACTGATGGCCGGGAATGAAGCGAGACGTGGCTAAGTACGTGAGCAAGTGCCTGACTTGTCTGTAAGTGAAGGCAGAGCACCAAAAGCCATATGGAAAGATCCAGCCTTTGGAAATTCCTGAATGGAAATGGGAACACATCACAATGGACTTCATCACGAAGCTACCTCGCACGACGAGAGGAAGCGACGCGATCTGGGTGATTGTTGACCGTTTAACAAAGAGCGCCCATTTCCTACCAAGTCGTGAGACGTTTTCCTTTGAGAGGTTGGCAGAACTATTTATCAAGGAGATCGTGGCTCGTCAGGGCGTGCTAGTGTCTATCGTTTCGGATAGGGACACACGGTTTACGTCCAAGTTCCGGAAGAGGTTTCACGACTCAATGGGGACTAGACTGCATATTAGTAAGGCTTACCACCTCCAGACAGATGGTCAGTCGGAAAGGACGATTCAGATGTTAGAAGACATGCTACAAGCGTGTGTAATCCACTTTGGAGGAAGTTAGGATGAGCACTTACCGTTGGCGGAATTCTCATATAATAATAGTTACCATGCCAGCATTGGTATGCCACCTTATGAGATGTACGGTAGGAAGTGCAAGATGCCCGTGTGTTAGGGTGACATCGGGAAAAAGGAATTGGAAAGTCTTAAAGTGATTGAGGTCACAACCGAGAAGTTAGATAAGATTAAGGCATTCATGAAAGCCGCAAAGGATCGCCAGAAGTCTTATGCTGATAAGAGGCGTAGACCAATAGAGTTTGAGGTTGGTGACAAGGTTATGCTCAAGGTATCTCCTTGGAAAGGGATCATCAGGTTTTGAAAACGTGGAAAGTTAAGCCCAAGGTTCATAGGGCCATTCCATATTTTCGCGAGGGTAGGGGGAGTGGCTTACAGATTAGAACTACTAGATGAGTTGAGGGGAATTCACCTACGTTCCATGTATCTCATCTCCGAAAATGTCTGGCAGATAATGATACAGTTGTACCATTAGAAGACATTCAAGTCGATGAACGGCTTAATTATGTAGAGTAGCCGGTGGCCATCCTTGATTTGAAAGAGAAGCACTTACAGAATAAAGTGGTTCCACTAGTACGAGTACAGTGGAGACACAGAAAAAGGATCAGAATCTACGTGGGAGACCGAGGAGGAGATGAGGAAATTTTATCCTCAATTGTTTGATGACTGACAGGTTTCGAGGACGAAACCTAAATAAGTGGAGGAGATTTGTAACACCCTAAAAAGTCAAAACGAGTCATTAAGGATAATGAGCTTAATTATTGGGTATTTAATTAGGTAAAGAAACGGTCATGGGCTAAATTAGCCTTATTAGGTAGTAGCCTAAGGGATTAAAGGCCCATAATCAGCCCTTAACCCATCAAATCAGACTTCATCTACCTCATTTGCAACCCTAGCCACCAAATTCGTAGAGAGAGAAACTAGAGAGAGAAAGTGAAGAAAACTCAAGATTTGGAGCTTCAAAGGTTAAGAGATTGAAGATCTGGGTGTTGGAGCATCAAACCATAAGAAAGGAGCAACAAATCCAGGTAAGAATCGACCTCTAAACCCTTCTGTAGATCAAACCCGGATTCTAGGGTTTTGGGTTTTGAAAAGTTGCAAAGAATCGCATAAAGGTCACATTTTTACGTATGAAAACATGTATAAAGCTTAGATTTAGCCTCATGGATGATAAACTAAGGGTTTGGATGTAAAAAGTTGTGATTTTGGGTTAAAAATGAGCTGGTTCGTCATTTCAGCTCGATCTACGAAACTGTATATGCATCTAGCGAAATTAAATATTCAAGCTGCGAAACTGTGGGTTTTCTGCGAAACTATAGTTTCGCAGGTAATTTCGCAGCCATGGAAATTCCAACGAAAGTTGGGCGAAACTACCATGCGAAAGTGCCATGCGAAACTGGCAGTGAAACTGTCAGCGAAACTGGCAGCAAAAGTGTCAGCGAAACTGGCAGTGAAACTGCTTTTCTGGCTGCGAAATTAGCAGCGAATTTAGGCAGAAATTAACCCCTCTAAGTGTTAACTTATCTGCAGGCTGTGTAGTGTGATCCTAGCCTATAAAGCTTAGTCTAGAAGTTACATACTCCATCCAGGTGAGTTCTAGATCCCCTATTTATAAGTTTTTCCATGTTTTGGGGCTATTATGCATACTAATTATATGTTTTTAAATGACCAAGATTTCAAGAGGTTTTAGCAGAAATGTAGAATTTTCTATAAGAAAATGTGTTGTGATGACTGGTACTTGGTTTGTTGTGTACTTATTAAGTTAAGAATTATATATTAAAGTGGAAGATGATATTAATGAAAAGTGAAACTTAATGAATTTTACCCCCGGGCCCGTTTGATGTCGAAAATTCTTGCAAGCACTATGATGGACTTCACTTATATGAGTCTGATGTATGATGATGGATCCCTATTCATGAGCGGGCTATGTGTCTTGGAGTGTTGATCAACTGTCGGGGTTTAGCTACTGTTTTCATGTGTACCGACAGGGATCGGCATTTGTTGTTGATGAACATGGAGCTCTTGCTTTGTGCAATCTCGTTTATGATGAAAGTGAAAGATAATGAAAGATAATGAAAGAATGAAAGATAATGAACATGCTTATTATGATGCAAGTAATGTTATGTACTATGTTGTATGCGTGGTCATTATATGAAGGATAAAGTTTTTATTTTCTTATATCATTTGAAACTAGGACTCGCTCAGCGAAGCTGACTTTTATGCATTATAGTTGGCAGGTAAATGCTGATGCTGAGGATGACACCGGTTGGAGGCTACTTGGATGGCAATGGACGGCATTCCTGTTTACGAAATCTTTTATTGTAATTTAAGAAAAAGTACTATGTTTTATTTACAAATAAAGGACAAATGTAAGAGTACAATATGATTTCCAAGTTTTAAATGAATGTCTAATTATTTCCGCTGCGTTGTTTTGTTATTAAAATGATTTTATGCTATGATTAACCAACTGTGAGGTTTCCCGAGAATGGGGCCTTATAGTCCTCTTCCTCATGGGAGGACTACCATAGGAACCAAATGGGTGTTCAAGAACAAGAAAGATGATATAGGGCTTGTCATAAAAAACAAGGCTAGACTAGTTATCCAAGGATACACACAAGAAGAAGGAAATGACTACACAGATGTCTTTGCTCTTGTGGCAAGACTTGAAGTTGTCAGAATATTCTTATCTTTTGCTGCATCCAAGGATTTCAAGGTCTACCAACTTGATGTCAAGTGTGCTTTTATCTATAGTGTGATTGATGAAGAGGTGTATGTCAAACAACCTCCTGGCTTTGCAGACCCTGATCATCCTGATTATGTCAGGAGGCTTGATAAAGCTCTTTATGGGCTGCACCAAGCTCCAAGGAAGTAGTATGAGACTCTATCTCAGTATCTTTGTCAACATGGATACAAAAGGGTTACTATAGATGGAACTCTCTTCATCAAAGGAACATGGAATGACTGAATGCTAGTTCAAGTGTATGTAGATGACATTATCTTCGGGTCAACTAATCCAAAGCTCTACAAAGACTTTGAGAAGCTGATAAAGAATAGATTTGAAATGATATCCATGGGGGAACTCAATTTCTTTCTAGGAATTCAAGTGAAGCAAGTTGATAGTGGCATCTCCGTAAGTCAGCCAAAGTATGTACAAGACATACTTACAAGATTCAACATGACTGATTGTAAGGTTGCTAAGACACCCATAGCCAGAAACTACTCACTTGGACTTGATCTTGAGGGGGAATGTGTGGATGAACATCTTTATTGGCCTATGATTGGGTATCTTATGTACCTTACAGCTAGTATGCCTAATATCATGTTTGCCACATGTATTTGTGCAAGATATCAAGCCAACCCCAAGATGACACACTTGGTCACTGGCAAGAGGATTTTAAGATACCTCAAAGGTCAACACTTGGCCTTTGGTATCCAAAGAATTCTGACTTCATACAGATAGTGACTATGGTGGACACAATATGACCGCAAAGTCTACATCCGGGGGTCATCAGTTCCTTGGTGGAAGGATTGTCTCATGGCAATGCAAGAAATAATCATGTATGTCTACATCAACTGTTGAAGCTAAATACATTGTTGTTGCAAGCAGCTGTGCTCAATTGCTTTGGATTCAGAATCAGATGCTAGACTATGGATTCAACTTCAAAGAGACTCCCATCCACATAGACAACAACAGTGCTATCTCTATTACAGAGAATCCTGTGCAGCACTCAAGGACAAAATACATCAATATCATGTATCATTTGATTAGAGATAACTTTTAAAAGGGATTAATCAAACTAGTCAAAGTTAACACAAATGAACAACATGCTGATCTGTTCACCAAAGCTTTTGATGAACAAATATTTAAATATCTTGTATCAGCTATTGGGATGATTAACTTTGAGTATCTTTTATAAAAACGATTATTTTTAAAACCCGTGTGTGCTAAGTTGTCTATTTTATCACCATCATAAGCCCTTGTTTACTCTGGAAGAAAAATATTTTAAAAAGGATATTCCTTAGACTTTTGAAAGTTTTAATCATTTTACTCTTCGGAAGATATGTATTTACCTTCAGAAGAAACTTATGTCTTCAAAACAAATAACTATTTAAGTGGATTTACCTTCGGAAGAAATTTCAAACATATCTTCCAAAGATTAAAATCATTCTAGAGTACTTACATATTTTAAAGAACATGCAGGACCGGTGAAGGGTATGCACTTACAACACAACAACACAATGAGGAGAGTTGCTTAGAACACTTAACAGATGAAATAGGGAACTGGTTAACTTGTTAATGAAAGATGCTAAGAACACAAGTAAATATGAGACAGAACAAGATTGCAAACAACACAAGTATTTGGTTTTCAAGAATGTTGTATATTGCTTTTCAAGTTCTATTACAAGTTACAAAGCATCGATGGAAAGTTACAAGTACTTGAGATACTTTATACTACATCCTACAGCCGGCCATACTTTGAAGGCCAGCTGGATACAATTAACTAGACAACTACAAAATCAAATGTAGAGTCAAAAGGCAGATCTGTCTTTTGACTTGTGACTATGACATGCCATAGCTCACATCCTAATATATATTAAAAAGGATAAAAGTACATAAAGTAAAAAGCATGGACTCAAGACCTAAATGTATAGTTACCAAAAGCATGGACCTTTCACCATCTCATGTAAGTTGGTGACTTTAGAGAGTAGCAACGAAAAGGTGGTCCAGCTTTATGGTAAAGTACATCAGATAAAGGCATATCTCTAAAAGTCTTCGGAAGAAATCTGTCTTCACTCTTTGGCTTTAGAAGACTTTTTCTTTGAAGCTTCGGAAGACATCACTTTTGGCTTCGGAAGATGTTGGTCTTGGCTTCAGAAGATTTTACACTTAGAATATTTCTAGTGCATGGTGTAAAACTTCTGAAGCATTTCTACTTCTGTTCTTTAGTGCATGCATGCAGAGAGACTTTGGATGTTTTGGCTGCATCAGACTTATAGGAATCCTTACAAACTCCCCCGAGGCTGATGCTACCAAAACATTTAGAAGATCTTCAGATTTTTTTAGTCTTCAGCACAATGATGACCATACCCTTCTTCATCAGATGGTCAGGATCATTCAGACTCTCATAATATCTTCTCATCTCAAAGAGATCATGCAGAGGTAAGTTGATTATGTCTTGCCATGTATAGACATTCTCAACACCTTCATCTCTGATCACTTGCCATCTCTCTGGATTAGTAGTGAAGGTCTAGGATAAGATGGGTGTCTCACCTGCAAGAGGAGCCACTTGAATTGGAGTTGATTAGGCTGCCTCTTCATGCACTTCCTCAGGTTGATCTTACTCAGCCTGAGGTGTAGAGGTGGATGATTCAGGCTTCTTCTTCTTTGACTTTGGTTTGGAAGCCATCCTCTTCTTCCTTGTATAAGACTTTAACTGAGAAGACTGGTCTTTAGCACCTTGTTGATCATCCTTGTCTTTCTCAGTTGGGTGTTCCTCCCTCACAGGTTCAAAAGGAGAAGGAGTTTGACCCTTCTGTGGATTAGAAGATGAAGCTTGCTGAGGCTCAGTAGGAGGTCCAGGTTGTGTTGTCTCAAGCCTTAACCTCTATTTCAGGTAGGATTTGACTTGGAGGACAATATAAGTCAATCAGCTCTTCACTCTTGATCTTCTGCTTGATTAATCTGATATGCTCATCCATTGTGGATAGAGACATAGGGTCAAGTCTCCTTCCGGAGAATCGATACAGCTTCAAGAAGCTCATCATCCTTTGTCTGTCAGCAGACTTCTTCATACTCTTTTGGATGATGGCTCTTGACTTCGCACCATCTTCCCTCATCTTTTTCTTTGTTGCCTTTTGTTCTTTGAGCACTTGATGTTCAAGCTGTTTGAGATACTCAAACTCAATGTACTCAAAGGATAAGGGAAGAAGTGCAGATGCCTGGTAGAGACCAGTGGCACTCAGGTAGTTGATCATGTTTTGCCTATCTGTTTCCTTGTCTACCTGAGGTTCTTGTGTAGCAGCCACATCCTCTTGCACAGGAGTTTCCTGAACTAGGGAGAGAGTTGGAGCATGCTTGTATAACCTTTTCTGTCTCTTCTCCTCTATGAATTGGAGAAGTAACCTTGCATCCTCTGCTTTCTTCATCTCTCTTGACACTTCCATGTCAACCAGGTCATTTGATTTCTCTAAGGGGAGAGATATAATCTCATCTATGTCATAGTTCCGGTCTGCAGGTAAGTACTCCTGAGTGACCTCAACTCATCTTCTTGAGTGTTTGTTCTGGAGGCAGCCCTGATTGCAGCTTGGATAAAGCCTGAAGACCAAGAGGAACTTTCTCCCCTTAGCTTCCTCTTCCTCTCTCTCTCCTCTTCCACAATCTCCTCACGAGTCAGAATCCTTTTCCCTTTGTCACCCAAAGACCTTTGTGACTCAGGGTGGAGAGAGCTTTGGCCTTCATTGCTTGGTGTAGCATCCAAGCTCTGGCCAAAGAGAGGTTGTGAGACACCTTCACCAGCAGGTGTTTCACTGAGGGAATGAATTTCTGAAGCAGTTATTGGTGTGACAGGGCTTTCAGGCTCTATCACTGGGCCTTCAGCCAAGATTTTCCCTTTGAAGCTAATCTCAGGGTCTGCCTCAGCATCAAGTTGACCAATGACATTACCTGATTGCCTTTGTCTCCTTCTAAGGCTACACTCTTTAGTAATTCTATCTTGAATCCTAAGTGCTAACCTGTCAGCTTGTCTTGATTGGCTTGGGTTGACAAGTGGCATGTTGATCAGGTCAAGACCTTCATAGTAGTCCAAGGTCTGAAATTGAACACTTCTTGCTGCCCTTGAACTCTGTGAAGAATGAGGGCTCTTCTATCAGCATCATACCTCCACCCAATAATGTAGTTTGAAGTTCCTTGAGGTGGAGATGACACAGCCCTTGGAATGACTTCCTCAAAGAGACTCCTAATGATAGAGTCTATAGTGTCCACATTAATGTGAACTTGAGGAAGTTGTTGAGTATGCACAGTTGCAAGTGAGGATGGTGAATCCTCAATGTCCATACTCC
The DNA here is from genome assembly GCA_025215565.1 of Flaveria ramosissima. Lineage (NCBI taxonomy): Eukaryota > Viridiplantae > Streptophyta > Magnoliopsida > Asterales > Asteraceae > Flaveria > Flaveria ramosissima. Next base: position 63,093,570 of record CM046041.1, read on the forward strand.
CTGAAGAACTCCCAGGTTTTGTGACTGTAATGACTTTCTCCCCCTTTTTGGTAGCATCACCCTCTTGCATAGGTGAGCTAGAGGTTAGGTTAATCACATTCACACGTTCTTGTGTTCCTGGTTGAGCTCCTCTTAAAGGTCTCCCAGCTAGTTTTTCCCTGAGATAAGATATCTCAAGTTGCTGATCATTGACCCAATTATGCAGGGTAGTCACCTGAGATTCAAGGTGACTAACCTTAGAGACTAAATATGAGTATGTTTTTGACAATTTTTGCACCTTTAGTCTCAGATTCCCATCATCTTCATCAGAAGAATCATTAGGGGATGAGATGATTGGACCAAAGTCCTCTCTTTCACCACGAGCTTCAGGTTCTTGGCAGCTGGATTTCCTCTGCACATTTACATACTCAGTTGAGGTGTCAATGGACTGAGTTGCCATGGTTGAGGTCTTAATGATGTAATCACTTGCAGAAGTGAGAGCCTCTTCCATATGGATATCCTGAACAGGTTCAGAAGTATCCACCTCAATGATGGGTGACTAATATGGGCTAGACAAAGGAGACTCAGGAGTACTCATCTCTCTTTGAGTAGGGGAAGAGTAGAGAGAGACTCATGGTACCCACTGAACCCTAAGTCTTCATCAGTATAGAATGAGAGATTGGGAATGGGTTGATTTAAGTCTAAAGGCTGGGGATGGTAACTGTCCCCTGAAGGATGTTCACTTGAGTGTTGAGACTCAGAGTGAAGGTTTAACGCAGTTGGGCTTGTGAGCTCATCAGGGGAAGTGGGAGCTCTAGTGTCCCCTTCCTCCTATATGGTTGAGTATATGGGGGCCTGCACAGACTCAATAACTTGAGCAGGGGTTCATTTGGATTTTCTTTGGTAGGTGAGGGTAACTTGGGGCCTTTTTGGTGGTTGAGAGGTAGAAGGTGTGGGTTCAACACTAGCTTGTGTTGCTAGGTTGTCACCTTGAGCAATGAGCTCCAACATTATTGGGACAAGGGCTGTTTCTACCCCTGAGAAGCCTACAGTAGGCTTCTTCATAATTTTAAAGATGCCAGGCTTCATCTATCCCAATTTAAGAATATTATCTGTTTCCCTCAACTGTGAGCTCAGTTCATAGTTGAGAATATGTTGAACATATCTAGGAAACATATAATACTCTAAGGAGTCCCAAGTTAGCAAGCAAATTTGTATAAACAAACTGAGAGTACCTGAACTTGACCCCTTGAATCATTCCATGTACTATGAAGGAGAGATCCTCAGGAATCTGGTCCCACCCTCCATGCTTGTTTGACAAGCTGTGGATAACCACATGAAGCCGGTATTTCCACTACGATGAGACCTTCCCTTTCCTGAAGGTCTTTACAGAGAAATCGCCCTCATGGCCCATCTGCTCAAAGTAATGATTTACAGCTTCCTTTGGGAAGGACAACTCACCTTCTTCATCATCCAGCTGCAAGTGAGTGTTGATGATGGCCGGAGTGATGAAGATTGTCCTCCCTTGCACTGTGGCAGACAGTGCCTTCTCCCCATCGATAATGACCTCTTGGCAGGTCTTCCAAAATTCAAGCAGATGATTCTCATAGAGAGTAGGATCAATGGTTAGGGAGATGAAGTAGTTTGATAGAGCTAAGAAACGGCAAATCTCTGAGAAACTTTCATCTTTCTCATAGCTTAACAGAGCAACTTGGTTATGTTGCCTGTGAAGTTGCATGGAGAAATCTGGGTTGTTTCTGAGGTTTAGGTTGGCCATTTAGAAGCTTAAGGATGAAGAAAGATGAAGAACAAAAGGCGGTTTGGGAGAATTTAGGTTTAAGGAATAGTGTAATTGAGGAAGATAGTGAAAAAGGGGGGAACCGTTGGGCATTTATGTGAAGAGGATTTGAGACAAAGTTAATGAAAGAGGATAAACTTTGAAATCCGGATGTCGGTCCCACCTCTGAAAAGTAGTTTACTTTTGCCCACAATGTAGTTTTCTTGGAAGTCGAGAAATCTTCCGAAGGTTACTTGCTTCGGAAGTTCTGTAGAAAGAGCTTCCGAAGGCAAATTGGCTTCGGAAGAGATTTCAAAGGTTTTTGAGAATTTTGCTTCGGAAGAGATATTACACTCAGAGATTTTTATTCTAAGAAGAATAAATACTTCCGAAGGTAAACTGCTTTCGGAAGAAACATGTTCTTTGAAAACATACAAGGTACTTAAGTTGATTTTAAGCTTCAGAAGATATTTTGGAAATTTCTTCCGAAGGTAAAATCACTGAAGCAATTATTTGTTTACTAAGACATAAACTTCTTCCAAAGGTAATTTTGAATCTTCCGAAGAGATCAAGATTTTCAAAAATCTAAGAAAAGTCTTTTGAAAAGATTTTCTTCCAAAGAAAACAAGGGCTTATGAAGGTGATATAATAGACAACTTAGGACACCCAGGTTTTAGAAATAAATATGATTAAGTTTTAAGAAAAGCTATTCAAAGTTAATCATCCCAGTAGCTGATACAAGATATTTAAATATTTGCTCATCAAAAGCTTTGGTGAACAGATCAGCATATTGTTCATTTGTGTTAACTTTGACTAGTTTGATTAATCCCTTTTCAAAGTTATCTCTAATCAAATGATACCTGATATTAATATGCTTTGTCCTTGAGTGCTGCACAGGATTCTCTGTGATGGAGATAGTACTATTGTTGTCTATGTGGATGGGAGTCTCTTTAAAGTTAAATGCACAGGTTAGAAATCAGCTTTGTCCTTGAGTGCTGCACAAGATTGTTTCTTGTATTGCCAAGAGACTATTCTTCCACCAAGAAATTAACATCCCCCTGATATAGACTTTGCAGTCATATTACAACCACCATAGTCACTATTTGTATAAGCATACAGATTAAAGTCAAAATTCTTTGGATACCAAAGGCCAAGTGATGGAGCACCTTTGAGATATCTTAAAATTCTTTTGACAGTGACCAGGTGTGACATCTTGGGGTTGTCTTGATATCTTGCACAAATGCTGTGTAGCAAACATGATATCTGGCCTGCTAGCTGTGAGGTACATAAGAGACCCAATCATTGCCCTATAGAGATGTTCATCAACACACTCCCCCTCAAGATCAGGTCCAAGGGAGTGATTTCTGGCTATGGGTGTCTTAGCAACCTTACAATAAGTCATGTTAAACCTTTTAAGTATGTCATATACATACTTTGACTGACTTATGAAGATTCGATTGTCAACTTGCTTCACTTGAATTCCTAGAAAGAAATTGAGTTCCCCCATGGCACTCATTTCTAACCTGTGCTTCATCAGCTTCTCAAAGTCTTTGCAGAGCTTTGGATTAGTTGACCCAAAGATAATGTCATCTACATATACTTGAACTAGCATTATGTCATTTCGTGTTCCTTTGATGAAGAGAGTTCCATCTATAGTACCTCTTTTGTAGCCATGTTGACAGAGATACTGTGATAGAGTCTCATACCACTTCCTTGGTGCTTGGTGCAGCCCATAAAGAGCTTTATCAAGCTTGCAGACATAATCAACATTATCAGGATCTGCAAACCCAGGTGGTTGTCTGACTGCAGGACCGGTGAAGGGTGGTCACTTACAACACAACAACACAAAGAGGATATTAACCAAACTTAATCAAACAGTAAACTGGATTAACGACAAGAATGATACTAAGAACACAAGTAATAAGTAAGAGACAGAACAAGAGAACACAAGAGATTGGGTTTCAAGGATGCAGTATATTGCTTTCTCAAGTTCTATTACAAGTGTTACAAAGCATGAAGAGAGATACTAGAACATAAAATACTTATACTACAACCTACAGTCGGCTATACTTTGAAAGCCAGCTGGATACAATTGACTAGACACAAATAAAATCAATTGTAGAGTCAAAAGGCATATCTGCCTTTTGACTTTTGACCATGACATGCCATAGCTCACATCCTAATATATTACAAAAAGGATAAAAGTACATAAAGTAGAAAGCATGAACTAAAGACCTCAATGTACAGTTACCAAAAGCATGGATCTTTCACCAACTCATGTAAGTTGGTGACTTTACTGAGTTGCAGCGGAAAGGTGGTCCAACTTTATGGTAAAGTACATTAGATAAAGGCATATCTCTAAAAGTCTTCTCAATAAATCTGTCTTCACTCTTTGGCTTCCGAAGACTTTGTCTTTAAAGCTTCGGAAGACTTCACTTTTGGCTTCGGAAGATATTGGTCTTGGCTTCGGAAGATTTTACACTTAGAATATTTCTAGTGCATGGTGTAAAACTTCCGAAGCAATTCTACTTCAGTTCTTTAGTCCATTGCTTGCAGAGAGACTTTGGATGTTTTGGCTGCATCAGACTTATAGGAATCCTTACACTGACATACACCTCTTCATCAATTACCCCATAAAGAAAAGCACACTTGACATCAAGTTGGTAGACCTTGAAATTCTTGGATGCAGCAAAAGCTAGGAATATTCTAATAGCTTCATGTCTTTCCACAGGAGCAAAAACATCTGTGTAGTCAATTCCTTCTTCTTAAGTATATCCTTGAACAACTAGTCTTGCCTTGTTCTTGATGACAAGTCCTCTATCATCCTTCTTGTTCCTAAAAACCCATTTGGTTCCTATGGTAGTCTTCCCTTGAGGAAGAGGACATAGGTTTCAAACGTTTTGCCTTTTGAAATAAAGTAGCTCCTCTTGCATAGCTTCAACCCAACTTCCATCCTTAGAGCCTCATCAAATTTTTTTGGCTCTATCTGGTACAAGAAACAAGAGTGAAGACAAACATTTGCTTCATGGGTTTGTCCTCTTGTTCTCACCCCTGAATCAACATCTCTAATGATGTTTGTGGTAGGATGAGACTTGTGGATCCTTAGCTGACGGATCACAGCAAGTTGCTTAGACAGATCTAGTTTTGAAAAATTTTGATCTGGAAAAGAAGATTCACCCTCCACATCAGCACGCTTATGAAGATTGACTTGATCCAATGAGTGTGCGACATCATTGATGTTGTCTTCAATGCAGTGGTTATCAGCATCAAGAAATTCCTGATCACTTTCACCACCACCATTTTCTCCAACATTTGAAGCTCCTTCTTCTGAGTTTTATGCCTCTAAGCTAGAATTTGAAGGCACCCCAGAAGCATCAGCAGGATTTGTCATTGATATCCTGGTAGAAGCTTCATTTTCAGGAATAGTTACCACTAGAGCTGAAAATGTGTAACTTGAAGGTCTTCTGAGCTCAAATCATGGGTCAGGATCACTTGTTGGTAACATATCAGTAGATTGTGAAACATTCTCACAATATTTGTTAAAACAGTTGGTAACTAAATCAAGATCAAATAGCCAATCCGGACCAGAACCTTTCACACATGGAGTGTGCTCATTGAAAGTCACATTGGCTGACTCCTCAACTACTCTAGTTCTGAGATTGTATACTCTATAAGCTTTAGCTTGAGAAGAGTATCCAATAAAGTGTCCATCATCTGATTTCTCAGCAAACTTGGCAATTTGATCTTTGGTATCCAAGATGGTGCAAGGACATCCAAATGACGTGAGAAAACCAATGAAATGTTTTCTCTTGTGCCAAAGTTCATAAGGAGTCTTACCATGTGTCTTAACTACTAAAACTTTGTTTTGCACATAGCAATTAGTGTTCACTGCCTCTGCCCAGAAGGTGGTGGGCAGTTTAGAGTCAGACAACATAGTTCTTGTAGCTTCAATTAGTGTCTTGTTTCTCCTCTCAGCAACACCATTTTGCTGAGGAGTCCTGGGAGCACTATATTGTCTTGTAATACCTTTTTCATCACAAAATGTATCAAGGATTTGATTCTTGAATTCAGTTCCTTGACCACATCTTATGGTTTTGACCTTGTGATCACATTGATTCTCAATTGTAAAGATGAATTTCTTCAGAATCTCAGGAGTCTCGTCCTTAGTTCTAAGAAAGAAGACCCAAGTGAATCTTGTAAAATCATCTGTGATCACCAAACAATAAGAGGTCCTTCCTAGACTCATTACACTGGTGGGGCCAAAAAGATCCATATGTAATAAGTATAGGGGATTAATGATGGAATTTCTTTCCTTTGGCTTGTATGATACCTTGTGTTGCTTCTCTTTTAGGCATGCAACACAGTGGTCATCACTTGTAAACTCTTTCTTTGGTATTCCAGTTACCAAATTATTCTTAATTATTTTATTCATGTTTTTAAAGTTTACATGGCACATTCTTTTATGCCAGAGGAAAGATTTATCATTATTTGCTTTAGATAGAAAGCATGAAACTTCTCCTGAGGGAGATGTTCTTGCAAGTCCATCGTGTACATGTTCACTTTCCTGGGGGCTCTGAGCAAGATGTGCTCATGAGGAATGACCACCCCGGGCCTGAGAACAATACACTCATGCTCAGTAAAGAGCATGTTATCACTCTGATCATAAAATTAGGATACACTCAAAGATTGTATCCAAGCTCCTTGACAAAGTTTACCTTCTTAATGCTGAGCTTACCATTTGTGACGTTGCCCCTTCCAGTAATGTAACCTCTTGTATCTCCTCCAAAAGAAACTGGTCCTCCATCAATTCTTTCAAACTTTTGGAGTACTGACCTATTGCCTGTCATGTGCCTGGAACAGCCACTATCAATGCTCCATACATTTCTGTTTGTCTTGAGCTGTTCCTGCACAAAAGAGATGATTAGTTACATTTGGAAACCCAAGCCTCATTGGTCTTGGGCTTATCAAAAAAGTTGAAGACAATGCAACAGTAATTGATCCTATAGTCATGCTAGAAGGATCATTTGCTAATGTTGATGAAGAACTTTCAGCCACTTGGTCGTTCTTTGACTTCCACGCCACCTTTGGAAGGTTAGACTTGACCTTCAATACTTCGGAAGTTTTGATGACTTCGAAAGTTTTGATGACTGGACATTCGGAAGATCTTGCTTTCACTACAGCAGGCTTCAGTGCTTCGGAAGTATTCCTTTCTTCCGAGACCAAATTTTCTTCCTAAGGCAAGTTTCCACTTGTCTTCTTCTTCATTTTGGAGCTTCCGAAGGAAACAGATTTTCCTTCCAAAGCTTGCTTCATCTTCTCCAAACTCTTAGAAGTTTCTTTCTTGGTCATATGGAGAGTACTCTTTGGATTTTAGACACAATCCTTAGCAAGATGAGATGTACTCCCACACATAACACAGACCATTTTCTTCCTTCTAAGAGTTCTTCTTTGTGAACAAGGCTGAACTTGATTACTTTCCTTCTCCATCTTCACCTTTGGAGCTATATGGTTCAAGTTGTACAGCAGTGATGCACAATTGATCAGCCTTCTTCTTGATGATAGGATTATTTGGGTATGAACTAGAACTCTTGTTGATTGAGTTCAAGTTTGTGTTTTCAGCCTTTACCACTTCAAATCCTGTAGAGATGAAGACTTGTTTCTGTGCAGCAATGAAGGTGGCCTTGATCTCTTGAGACTTTTTAGACTTTCTTTTGGCCTTCCTGATCAAGTTCTTTCTTCTTGACTTGGTCATCCCAACAGTTTTGCTCTCCTTAGAGGAACAGTGACCCTTCTTAGAATGTTCTTCTTCACTCTTCACAAAGCCATTCTCCACCATCTCCTTTTCATCCTCTTCAGTCACAGGATCTATGAGGGGAAGCTCATCTTCACAAGTTCCACACCTAGTAGATCTTACAGACAAGATTGTGTGTGGAGGAGCTATCTCACAAGATCCTAGTCCCTACTTATTTTGATAACAAACTTTTACATGCAAGGATTAGGATATTATGTTCTTGAAAGTCTCTTCTTCAAGAACACATTTTTCTGCCTTTGCTTTGCTGATCACAAGCTTAGCCTGGCATTCAGTTAATTTAGTAATGAGATCTTTGATCTGAGTCCTATAGTTTATATGCTCATGTTTAAGAGTTGAAATGGTTTTCTCTAAGTCCTCTATCTTTAGTGTATAATCATTTTCAGCTCTTTTAAATCAGCTTTTAAGATATTTAAGGACTCATGATCAGATCTTATTTCTAAATTATAGGACCTGTATCCATTAACTTTAGCAATGCATTCAGGAGTACAAAGATGTTCCAATACCTTGGCTTCATCGTGGTCTGCCATGAGTGCTTGGTTTGGAGATGCATCTACTACCTGAAAGCTCCTGTCAAAGCCTCCTTCTTCAACAGCAACTGCAGCTTGCTGCTTTGGCTTCTCATTCTGGGGGGCTCTCTCTATGTAGTTTGGTCTGGTTTGTGCTTGGCCACCATTTGTCCTTGGTGTCTTACACTTTCTTGCAAAGTGTCCCATCTGGTTACAGTTGTAACACTTTACTTTGCTTTTGTCCAGCCCAAACTTTCCACTGGCTGCATTACTTGGAAACTTTCTCCCTGTCCTCTTGTAGAACTTCTTGGCTCTGTGAGTGAGAAGAGCCATCTGCTGGACTATCTCCATGTACTCCAGGTCATATGGATGGATACAGTCCAAATCTTCAAGAGTGAAGAGAAAGTTGCCTTAAGTTCCATCAGTAGAGACAAAAGCATGAGAGGAACTTGTCTCTTGGAATGGACTTCCTTGAGTATAGTTTTCCCTTGGAGTCTCTGGGAAGTAGATGAAAGGGCCCTTTTGTGAGTTGTCAGGGAAGCATATAAGATGATGCTGTGGTTCAATGCTTTCCCTTTCAACCACACGGAAGGCTGAACTCAGTTGATTGCTGGAGTTACCAGATGAGTTTTGCATGTTCATCTCCATCTGGTAGCCACTAAAAATACCATACAACTCTGTGAGAGTAAGAGTCTTAAGGTTCTCAGTCCTTTTGATAACAACCCAGTAATGTGTCCATTGTCTATGAAGAGAGGACGTAAACTTCCTTACAATGTCCATGTTCTCAAGAGTTACTCCAACATCCATTAGAGTATCCACAATCTCAACATACCTGAAGTATTGTTGAGTCATGGTTTCACCTGCCTTGAAGGTGAAGTTTTCAAACTACTGTTTAAGGAGATCCTTCTTGTTCTCCTTTGCTTCAGTAGACCCCTCATACATCAGCTTCAGTGCTTCCCATAGTTGCTTGGCAGTTTTGCACTTCTTGAAGCCTCTGTAAATGGAGTTTGGAAGAGTAGTTTCAAGGGCTGTCATGGCTTTCTGATCAATCTCTATTCACTTTCTATCTGCTTCAGAGTAATCAGCCATAGCCTTAGGAATCATACCACCACCAGTAGCAGAAGTGGTGCTTGGTATGTAAGGTCCTTCAACAACATAGTCCCACATCCTAGAGTCTTGAGACTTGATGAAGCCTTCCATTCTTCGACACCAAGTATCAAAGTCTTTAGGAGTGATCAGTGGAAACTTTGTCAGAGTTCCAGTTTCCATATTAGCTTTGGTTATAGCTGCCATTTGAGTTATTAAGTATTTTATGTGTGTGAGGGATCTTAAGATGGTGAGATCTTATATCAAGAGCCTGAAATGCTCTGATACCAAATGTAGGACCGGTGAAGGGTATGCACCTACAACACAACAACACAATGAGGAGAGTTACTTAGAACACTTAAGAGATCAAATAGGGAACTGGTTAACTTGTTAATGAAAGATGCTAAGAACACAAGTAGATATGAGACAGAACAAGATTGCAAACAACACAAGTATTTGGTTTTCAAGAATGCTGTATATTGCTTCTCAAGTTCTATTACAAGTTACAAAGCATCGATGGAAAGTTACAAGTACTTGAGATACTTTATACTACATCCTACAACCAGCCATACTTTGAAGGCCAGCTGGATACAATTGACTAGACAACTACAAAATCAAATGTAAAGTCAAAAGGCAGATCTGCCTTTTGACTCGTGACTCTGACATGTCATAGCTCACATCCTAATATATTACAAAAAGGATAAAAGTACATAAAGTAGAAAGCATAGACTGAAGACCTCAATGTACAGTTACCAAAAGCATAGACCTTTCACCAACTCATGTAAGTTGGTGACTTTACAGAGTAGCAGCGGAAAGGTGGTCCAGCTTTATGGTATAGTACATTAGATAAAGGCATATCTCTAAAAGTCTTCGGAAGAAATCTGTCTTCACTCTATGGCTACGGAAGACATTGTCTTTGAAGCTTCGGAAGACTTCACTTTTGGCTTCGGAAGATGTTGGTCTTGGCTTCGAAAGATTTTACACTTAGAATATTTCTAGTGCATGGTGTAAAACTTCCGAAGCATTTCTACTTCTGTTCTTTAGTGCATGCATGCAGAGAGACTATGGATGTTTTGGCTGCATCAGACTTATAGGAATCCTTACAGAACAATTTTCTTCCGAAAGCAATTAAGTCTCGGAAGTTTTATTCTTCTTAGAATAAAATGACTAAGTATTAATCTCTTCTGAAGCAAAATTTTCAAAAATCTTTGAAATATCTTCCAAAGTCATTTTGGCTTTGGAAGCTTTTATCAAAAAAATAACTTCCGAAGTAAGTTAACATTCGGAAGATTTTCGACTTCCTAGAAAAATATCTTTTTGGACACTTTTTCAGAGGTGTGATCGACATCCGAATTTCAAAGTTTATCTCTTTCATTAACTTTGTCTCAGATCCAATTTGCAGGACCGGTTAAGGGATGTTCACTTACAACACAACTTACAATGAGGAGAGTGTTATAGAACACTTAACAAATGAAATAGGGAACTGGAAACAATTAGGGTTTGATACTAAGAACACAAGCAAGTATGAGATAGAACAAAAATAAACAACACAACTATATTAGTTTTCAATAATGTTGTATATTACTCTCAAGTTATTTACAAGTGTTACAAAGCATGAGAAAAGATACAAGGTCTGAGATACTTTATACTACATCCTACAGCTGGCTATACTTAGAAAACCACCTAGAAACATTTGATCTAGACTCTTTTTTTATAGAGAGAGGTATAGGAGAATGGAAGACCAAAGAGACCCAACTCATATCTGAAAAAAGGAATCTGCTTTCCATCTTTGACAACAAAATCAAATGTAGAGTCAAAAGGCAGATTGCCTTTTGACTAGTAACTATGACATACAATAGCTCACATCCTATTATACTACAAAAAGGATAAAAGTACATAAGGTAGAAAGCAAGGGAATCAAGACCTCAATGTACAGTTACCAAAAGCATGGACCTTTTTACCAACTTATGTAAGTTGGTTTCTAAACAGAGTTGCAGCGGGAAGTGGTCCAGTTTTATGGAAAAGTACATCAGATAAAGCATGTGTTTAAAGTCTTCAGAAAAAGTCAGTATTCACTTCTTGGCTTTGGAAGACTTTGTCTTTAAAGCTTCAGAAGACTTCACTTTTGACTTCGGAAGATATTGTCTTGGCTTCAGAAGATTTTACACTTAGAATAATTCTGATGCATTGTGTAAAACTTCTAAAGCATTTCTACTCTGTACTTAAGTGCATGCATGCAAGAGAGACTTAGGATGTTTTAGGTGCATTAGCCTTACATGAAACCTTACAAACTCCGCCTAGGGTGATGCTACCAAAACATTTGAAGACATTAGAAGTTAACTGTCCTTATCATGATGATGACTATACCCTTCTTCATTAGATGGCCAGGATCACTCAGACTTTCAATCTGTCTTCTCATCTCCAAGGGATCATGTAGAGGTAAGTTTAACTTGTCCTGCCATGTGTAGACATCTTCAACACCTTGATCTCTGATTACATGTCATCTTTCTGGGTTAGTAGTGTAGGTCCAGGACAAGATGGGTTTTCCTGATGCAAGAGGAGCTGCTTGAATTGGAGTTGTTTGAGCTTCCTTTTGTTGCACTTCCTCAAGATATTCTAACTCATCCTAAGGCTTGGAGGTGGATGACTCTAACCTATTCTTCTTCTATGAATTAGGTTTAGAGGCCATCCTTTTCCTCCTCTTTGGAATCTTCAACTGCGAAGACTGGCCTTTGGCACCTTGCTGTTCAGTCTTGTCTTTCTCAGTTGGGTCTACCTCCCTCACTGGTTCAGAAGGAGATGGAGTTTGACCCTGCTATGGATCAAAAGATGAAGCTTGCTGAGGTTCAGCAGGAGGTCCAGGTTGTGTTGTCTTAAATTGCTCAACCTTAACCTCCACTTCTTGAGGGGCCTAACATGGTGGAGAGTGTAAGTCAATGATCTCTCCTCTTTTGATCTTCGGCTTGATCACCCTTATGTGCTCATCCATGGTAGATAGAGACATTGGGCCAAGTCTCCTTCCAGAGAATCCATACAGTTTCAAGAAGTTAATCATCCTCTGCCTATCAGCAGATTTCTTTTGACTTTTTTGGATGATGGCTCTTGACTTGGCTGCTTCTTCCCTCATCTTTCTCTTTGTAGCCTTTTGTTCTTTGAGTACTTGAAGTTCAAGTTGTTGAGATACTCAAACTCAATATACTCAAAGGACAAGCAATAAAGTGTAGCTTCCTGGTAGAGTCTGTGGCACTCAGTTGTTGATCATGTTTTGCCTATCAGTTTCTTTATCTACCTGAGGTTGTAGCGTTGCCACAGTCTATTGCACATGGCTTTCTAGAACTAGAGAGAGTAGTAACATGTTTGTAGTCTTTTCTGTCTTCTTTCTTCTTTCTTTTGGAGGACCAACCTTGCATCCTCTACTTCCTTCCTCTCTCTAGACATTTTCATATCTGCCAGTTCATTCAACTCCTCTAAGGGGAGAGAAATGATCTCATCAATGTCATAGTTTTGGTCTGGAGGTAAGTAATCCTGACTGCCCTTAACTCATCACCTTGAGTATTTGGTCTGGGGGCAGCCTTGATTGTAGCTTCCATGAAGCCTGAAGACCTAGTGGAACTTTCTCCCCTTAGCTTCTTCTTCGTCTCTCTCTCCTCCTCCTTAATATCCTCAGAAGTCAGTATTCTTTCCCTTTGCCACCAACAAACCTTTGTGACTCCGGGTGGAGAGAACTTTGGCCTTCATTGCTTGGAGTAACTTCCATGCTCTAGCTAGAGAGAGGCTATGATACACCTTCACCAGCAGGTGTTTCACTGAAGGAATGGATTGTTGAAGTAGTGGTAGTTTTGACAATGCTCTTAGGCTCTATCACTGGGCCTTCAGTCAAGGTTTTCCCTTTAAAGCTAATCTCAGAGTCTACCTCAACATCCAGCCTATGACATCACCTGATTGCATTTGTCTTCTTCTTTGACTGAACTCTTCAATAATCCTGTCTTCAATCCTTTGAGCCAGCCTGTTAGGTTGCCTAGAATGGCTTGGATTGGCAAGTGGCATGCTGACCAGGTCAAGACCTTCATAGTAGTTCAAGGCTGAAAGTTGAAGACTTCTTGCTGCCCTTGAACTCTGTGATTGCTATGACTTTCTCCCCCTTTTTGGTAGCATCACCCTCTTGCGTAGGTGAGCCCGGAGTTAGGTCAATCATATCCACAGGTTCTTGTGTTCCTGGATGAGCTCTTATTAAAGGTCTCCCTACTAGTTTTTCCGTAAGATAAGATATCTCCAGTTGCTGATCATTGACCTTATTTTGTACGGTAGTCATGTAAGATTCCAGATGACTAACCTTAGAGACTAAATAGGAGCATGTTTGTGACAATTTCTAAACCTTTAGTCTCATGTTCCCCTCATTTTCATCAGAAGAATCATTGGCGGATGAGAGAATTGGACCAAAGTCTTCACTATCACCACTAGCATTATGTTCTTGGATGTTGGATTTCCCCTGCTTATTGTCAACTTTAAATGAAGTGTCAATGGGCTGAGTTGCCATGGTTGAGTTCTTATTGTTGTAATCACTTGTAGAAGTGAGAGCCTTTTCCATATGGACCTCTTGAACAGGTTTAGAGAGATCTACCTCAGTGATGGGTGAATGATGTGGGCTGGACAAGGGAGAGGCAGGAGGACTCATCTCTCTTTGAGTGGGGGGAGTAGAGAGACTCATGGTACACACTAAATCCCATGTCTTCATCATCCTAGAATTCAAGGTTGGGAATGGGTTGATTTAGATTCAGAGGCTGGGGATGGTAACTTTTCCCTGAAGGTTGTTCACTTGAGTGTTGAGACTCAGAGTGAAGGGTTAAGGATGATGGGCTAATGAGCTTATCAGGCTGGGTATGAGGAACCTCAGCACTAATTCTTGATAAGATGGGAGTGGTTTGCTCCTTAGGAGAAGTGGGAGCTCAAGTATCCACTTCTTCCTGTATGGGTGATGATATGGGGCCTGCACAAGCTGAATAGCGAATGCAGGGTTCGTTTGGATTTTCTTTGGTAAGTAAGGAGTATTTTAGGCTGTGTAGGTGGTTGAGAAGTAGAAGGTGTGGGTTCAACACTAGCTTGTATTGATAGGTTGTCACCTTGAGCAATGAGCTCTAACATTTTGGGGACAAGGGTTGTTTCTACCCCAGAGAAGCCAACAGTTGGCTTCTTCATTATCTTAAAGATGTCGGGCTTCATCTGTGTCAATTTAAGAATATCACCTGTTTCCCTCAATTGTGAGCCCAGTTCATAGTTGAGAATGTATTGAACATATCTAGGAAACATATAATACTCTAAGGAGTCCAAGTTTGCAAGTAAATTTGTGTAAAAAATTGAGAGTACCTGAACTTGACCCCTTGGACCATTCCATGAACTATGAAGGAGATATACTAAGGAATCTGGTCCCATCCCCCATGCTTGATGGACAAGCTACAGATGACTACATGGAGTAGATACTTCCACTGGGATGAGACCTTCCCTTGCCTGAAGGTTTTGACAGAGAAATCTCCTTCATAGCACATCTTCTCAAAGGAGTGGCTTACAACTTCTTTAGGAAAGGACAATTCACTTTCATCATCATCCAGCTGAAGATGAGTGTTGACGATGGCTGGAGTGATGAAGATTGTCCTCCCCTGCACTGTGGCACACAGTGCCCTCTCCCCATCCATAATGACCTATTGGCAGATCTTCCAAAATTCTAACAGATGATCCTCATAGAGTGGAGGATCAATGGTTAGGGAGGTGAAGTAGTTTCACAAAGAAAGAAACGATAGACCACTGAGAAACTTGGATCTTTCTCAGAGTCCAACAAAGCAACCTAATTGTGTTACCTGTGGAGTTGCATGGAAAAATCTGGTTTGTTTCTGCGGTTGAGGTTAGCCATTTTAGAGAGCTTAGTGGTGAAGAAAGATAAGAACAAAGGCAATTTATGGGTGAATTTAGGTTTTTGGGAATAGTTCAGATGAAGAAGAGAATGAAAGAGGGAGGAACTGTTAGGTATATATATGAAATGGATCTGAGACAAAGTTAATGAAAGAGGATAAACTTTGAAATCCGAATGTCAGTCCCACCTCTTAAAAAGTAGTTTTCTTTTGCCCAAAAAGTAGTTTTCTTGGGAGTCTAAAATCATTCGAAGGTAATTTTACTTCAGATGTTTTTGATAAAAAGCTTCCGAAGCTAAATGACTTCGGAAGATATTCCAAAGAGTTTAAAAATTGCTTCGGAAGAGAATAAGACTAAGAAATTTTATTCTAAGAAGAATAAAGCTTTCGAGTCTTAATTGCTTTCGGAAGAAAATTGTTTTTTAAAACATACAAGTATTCAAGAGTAGTTTTAAGCTTCGGAAGATATTTGGAGAATTCCTTCCGAATGTAATTTCACTTAAGTAGTTGTTTGTTTTGAAGACATAAATTTCTTCCGAAGGTAAATGCATATCTTCCGAAGAATGAAAAAGATTGAAATTTTCAAAAAATCTAAGGAATATCATTTAAAAGATTTTTCTTCTAGTGTAAACAAGGATTTATGAAGGTGATAAAATAGACAACTTAGGACACACAGGTTTTAGATCAGCATATTGTTCATTTGTGTTAACTTTGACTAGTTTTATTAATCCCTTTTCAAAGTTATCTCTTATCAAATGAGACCTGATATTGATGTGTTTTGTCCTTGAGTGCTGCATAGGATTCTCTATGATGGAGATAGCACTGTTGTTCTCAATGTGGATGGGAGCCTCTTTGAACTTGAATCCGTAGTCCAGCATTTGATTGAATCCAAAGCACTTAAGCACAACAGCTTGTAGTAGCAATGTATTCAGCTTCAACAGTTGATGCAGATACACAGGATTGCTTCTTGCATTGCCATGAGACTTTCCTTCCACCAATAAATTGACATCCCCTTGATGTAGAATTTGCAGTCATATTGTACCCACTATAGTCACTATTTGTATATGCTTACAGATTGAAGTCAGAATTATTTGGATACCAAAGACCAAGTGTTGAGGCACCTTTGAGATATCTTAAAATCCTCTTGACAGTGACTAGGTGTGACATCTTGGGGTTGGCTTGATATCTTGCACAAATACATGTGGCAAACATGATATCAGGTCTGCTGGCTGTGAGGTACATAAGAGACCCAATCATAGCCCTGTAAAGATGTTCATCCACACACTCCCCTCAAGATCAGGTCCAAGAGAGTGGTTTCTTTCTATGGGTGTCTTAGCAACCTTATAGTCCGTCATATTGAATCTTGTAAGTATGTCTTGCACATACTTTGATTGACTTATGAAGATGCCACTGTCAACGTGCTTCATTTGAATTCCTAGAAAGAAATTAAGTTCTCCCATTGCACTTATTTCAAATTTATTCTTCACCAGCTTCTCAAAGCCTTTGCAGAGCTTTGGAATTGTTGGCCCAAAAGTAGTTTTATCTACATATATTTGGAATAGCATTAAGTCATTCCCTGTTCCTTTGTTGAAGAGAGATATCTATAGTTCCCGTTTTCTATCCATATTGACAGAGATACTGAGATAGAGTCCCATACCACTTCCTTGGAGCTTAGTGCAGCCCATAAAGAGCTTTATCAAGCTTGCAGACATAATCAAGATGATCAGGATCTGCAAACCCAGGTGGTTGTTTGACATACACCTCTTCATCAATCACCCCATAAAGAAAAGCACACTTGACATCAACTTGATAGACCTTGAAATCATTCGATGCAGCAAAAGCTAAGAATATTTTAACAGCTTCATGTCTTGCAAGAGGAGGAAAGACATCTGTGTAAATTCCTTCTTCTTGTGTGTATCCTTGAACAACTAGTCTAGCCTTGTTCTTGATGACAAGTCCTCTATCATCCTTCTTATTCCTAAACACCCATTTGGTCCCTGTGGTAGTCTTCCCTTGAAGAAGAGGACATAGGTTCCAAACCTTTTGCCTTTTGAATTGAAGCAGCTCCTCCTGCATAGCTTCAATCCAACTTCCATCCTTTAAAGCCTCATCAACTTTCTTTGGCTCTATCTGGGATAGAAAACAATAGTGGAGACAAACATTTGCATCATGGGTTTTTCCTCTTATTTTTACCCCAGTGTCAACATTTCCAATGATGTTTGTGGTGGGATGAGAGTTGTGAATCCTTAGTTGAGGGATTATAGCAAGTTGTTTGGAGAGATCTAAATTAGAGAAATTTAGATCAGACATTGAATTTTTTCCCACCACATCAGTACACTTATCAAGTGTAACTTGATCTAATGAGTGTGTGACATCATTGATGTTGTCTTCAATGGAGTGGTTGTTAGCATCAAGAAACTCTTGATCATTGACACCACCTCCATTGCCTTCCACATTTGAAGCACCTTGATTTGAGTGTTGTGCCTCTAAGCTGGAATTTGCAGGCACCTTAGATGTATCAGCTGAATTTGTCATTGTTGTGTTGATAGGAACTTTATTTGCAGGATTAGTTACAACTGGCTGAAGTGGTATAACTTGATGGTGTTCTTATCTCAAATCTTGGCTCAGGATCACCTACTAATAGTATATTTGTGGATCCTGAAATATGCTCACAAGATTTGTTAAAACAGTTAGTAATTAAATCAAGATCGAATAGCCAATCAGGACCAGAATCTTTCACACTGGGAGTGTGCTCATTGAAAGTCACATTGGCTGACTCCTCAACTACTCTAGTTCTGAGATTATATACTCTATAAGCCTTAGCTTGAGAGGGGTATCCAATAAAATGTTCATCATATGATTTCTCATCAAACTTGGAAATTTGATCTTTGGTATTCAAGATGGTGCAAAGACATCCAATCGGCCTAAGAAAACCAATAAAAAAGGTTTCCTCTTGTGCCAAAGTTCATAAGGAGTCTTACCATATGTCTTAACTACTAAAACTCTATTTTGCACATAGCAGGGAGTGTTCTCTGCCTCTGCCCAGAAGGTGATGGGCAGTTTAGAGTCAGACAACATAGTTGTTGCAGCTTCAATTAGTGTCTTGTTTCTCCTCTCAGCAACACCATTTTGTTGAGGAGTCTTGGGAGCACTATATTGTCTTGTAATACCTTTTTCATCACAAAATGTATCAAGGATTTGGTTCTTGAATTCAGTTCCTTGATCACATCTTATGGTTTTGACGTTTTGATCACATTGATTCTCAATCTTTAAGATGAAATTCTTCAGAATCTCAGGGGTCTCATCCTTAGTTCTAAGAAAGAAGACCCAAGTGAACCTTGTAAAATCATATGTGATCACCAAACAGTAAGAGGTCCTTCCTAGACTCATTACACTGGTGGGGCCAAAGAGATCCATATGTAATAAGTTGAGTGGTGTAGTGATGGAGTTTCTTTCCTTTGGCTTGTGAGATACATTGTGTTTCTTCCCTTTGAGGCATGCAACACAATGGTCATCACTTGTAAACTCTTTCTTTGGCATTCTAGTTACCAAATATTCTTAATTAGTTTATTCATGTTCTTAAAGTTTACATGGCATATTTTTTTATACCAGAGGAAAGACTCATCACTATTTGCTTTAGATAGAAAGCATGAAACTTCTCCTGAGAGAGATGTTTCTTGCAAATCCATCTTGTACATATTCCCTTATTTGGGGGCTCTGAGCAGGATATGCTCATGAGGAATGACCACCCTGGGCCTAAGAACAATGCACTCATGCTCAGTAAAGAGCATGTTATGACTCTGATCACAAAATTGAGATACACTCAAAAGATTGTATCCAAGCTCCTTGACAAAGTTTTCCTTCTTTATGCTGAGCCTACCATTTGTGACCCTGCCCCTTCCAGTTATGTAACCTCCAGCATCTCCTCCAAAAGCAACTGGTCCTCCATCAATTTTCTCAAAATTTTAGAGTAGTAACCCATGTCCTTTCATGTGCCTGGTACAGCCACTGTTAATGATCCATACATTCTTGTTTGTCTTGAGCTGTTCCTACACAAAAGAGATGGTTATTTACATTTGGAAACTCAAGCCTTATTGGTCTTGGTCTTATCAAAATAAGTTGAGGAAAATGCAACAATAATTGATCCTATTATCATGTTTTGAGGATCATTTGCTGATGTTGATGAAAAACTTTCAGTCACTTGGTCTTTCTTTGTCTTCCACACCACCTTTGGAAGCTTAGACTTGACCTTCATCACTTCGGAAGTTTTGGTAACTTTAGAAGTTTTGATGACTGGACCTTCGGAAGATCTTGCTAATCCTACAGGAGGTTCAGTGCTTCGGAAGTATTCCTTTCTTCCGAGACCAAATTTTCTAACGAAGGCAAGTTTCAAATTGTCTTCCCTTCATTTTGGAGCTACCAAAAGGAAAAGATATTCCTTCTGAAGCTTTCTTCTTCTTTAAACTCTTAGAATTTTCTTTCTTGGTCATATAGACAGTACTTTTTGGATTATAGAGACAGACCTTAGCAAGATGAGAAGTACTACCACACATAACATAGTCCATCTTCTTCTTCATGAGAGCCTTCCTTTGAGAACAAGGCTGAACTTGATCACTTTCCTTCTCCATCTTCATCTTTGCAGATGATGTGGCAATTCTTTTAGGGTGAGAACTACCTTTGGAGCTTGATAGTTTTGGTTTTGTAGCAGTGGTACACAACTGGTGAGCCTTTTTCATGTTGTTGGGATAATTTGAAGATGAACTAGAACTCCTGGTACTAGATTTTAGGTTTGTGTCTGCAGTCTTAACCATCTCAAATCCTACAGAGATAAAGACTTGTTTCTGCATAGAGTTAAAGGTGGCCTTGATCTCTTGAGCTCTATTGGACTTCCTTTTGGCCATTCTAATCAAGTTCTTTCTTTTTGACTTGGTCATCCTAACTCTTTTACTCTCCTCAAAGTAATAGTGACCTTTCTTATAATGCTCTTCTTTACTCTTCTTAGAGACAGCCTTCACTATTTCCTCTTCATCCTCTTCACTCATGGGGTCTATGAAGGGAAGCTCATCTTCACAAGTTCCACACCTAGGAGATCTTACAAACAAGATTGTGTGGAGGAGCTATTTCATGAGATCCCAGTCCCTGCTTATTCTAGTAAGAAACTTTTGCATGCAAGGATGAGGATATAATGTTCTTGAAGGTCTATTCTTCCAGAACACATTTTTCGGCCCTGGCTTTGCTGATCACAAGCTCAGCCTAGCATTCAGTCAACTTGGTTATGAGATCTTTGATCTGAGTCCTGTAGTTGGTATGTTCATGTTTAAGAGTTAAAATAGTTTTCTCTAAGTCCTCTATCTTTAGTTTATAATAATTTTCAGCTCTTTTGAAATCATATTTTAAGATATTTTAAGACTCAAGATCAGATCTCATCTCTAAGTTGTAGGACCTGTATCTATTTACTTTAGCAATACATTCAGGTGTACGGAGATGTTCCAATACCTTTTCTTCATCATGGTCTACCATTAGAGCTTGGTTTGGAGATGCATCTTCCACCGGAAAGCTCCAGTCAAAGCCTCTTTCTTCCACAGCAACAGCAGCTTGCTGCTTTGGCTTCTCATTCTGGGTGGCTCTCAGTGTAGTTTGGCATGGCTTGTGTTTGGCCACCATTTCTCCTTGGTGCCTTACACTCCCTTGCCATCTGGTTACAGTTGTAACACTTTACTTTGCTTTTGTCCAACCCAAACTTTTCACTAGTTGTATTGCTTGGAAAATTCCTCCATGTCCTCTTGTAAAATTAATTAGCTTTATGAGTGACACGAGCCATTTTTAAACTATCTCATGTATTTCAGATTATCTGGATGAATACAGTCCAGATCTTTAAGGGTGAAGAGAAAGTTGCCTTTGCTTTCATCAAGTCACAAAGGCTTGTGAAGAGCTTGTCTCTTGGAATGGGCTTCCTTGAGTGTAGCTTTCTTTTGGTGTCTCCTGAAAGGTGATGAAAGGACCCTTTTGCGAGTTGTCAGGGTAGCATATAAGATGATGTTGTGGTTCTATACTATCCTATTCAACCACATGGAGGGCTGAACTCAATTGATTGCTAGAGTTACCAGATGAACCTTGCATATTCATCTCCATCTAGTATCCACTAAGAATACAATACAACTCTATCAAAGTAAGAGTCTTAAGGTTCTCTGTTCTCCATGGCTTCAGTTCACCCCTCATATATCAGCTTCAGTGCATCCCATAGCTGTTTTGTGTTTTGCACTTCTTGAAGCCTCTGTATATGGAGTTGGGAAGAGTAGTTTTAAGGGTTGTCATGGCTTTCTGATCAATATCTATTCTCTTCCTGTCTTCTTCAGAATAGTCAATCACAACCTTTGGAATCATACCAATATCTATTCACTTCCTGTCTTCTTCTGAGATACTTTATACTACATCCTACAGCCGGCTATACTTAGAAATCCAGTTGGAAACATTTCATCTAGACAACAACAAAATCAAATGTAGAGTCAAAAGGCAGATTGCATTTTCACTAGTGACTATGACATGCCATAGCTCACATCCTAATATATTACAAAAAGGATAAAAGTTCATAAAGTAGAAAGCAAATGACTCAAGACCTCAATGTACAGTTACCAAAAGCATGGACCTTTTCACTAAGTTATGTAAATAGGTGACTAAACAGAGTTGCAGCAAAAAGTGGTTAAGCTTTATGGAAAAGTACATCAGATAAAGCATGTATTAAAAGTCTTTGGAAGAAATTAGTCTTCACTTTTTGGCTTCGGAAGACTTTGTCTTTGAAGCTTCGGAAGACTTCATTTTTGGCTTCGGAAGATGTTGGTCTTTGCTTCGAAAGATTTTACACTTAGAAAAATTCTAATGCATTGTGTAAAACTTCCGAAGCACTTCTACTCTGTACTTCAGTGCATGCATGCAAGAGAGACTTAGGATGTTTTAGGTGCACCAGCCTTACAGGAAACCTTACATAATTCATATAAATATACCCAACAGTTCCCCCTCTTTCACTATCTTCTTCATCTGAACTCTCCAAAACCTAAATTCACCCAAAACCGACATTGTTCTTATCTTCCTTCACCTTTAAGCTTTCTTAAATGGCCAACCTTAACCGCAGAAACAACCTTGATTTCTCATGTAACTCTACAGGCAACACAATCAGGTTACCCTGTTGGATCTGAGAAAGTTTCTAGTTTCTTAGAGGTTTGCTAATTTCCTACACTATCCAACTACTTCACCTCTCTAACCATTGATCCTCCACTCTATGAGGATCAGTTTTTGGAATTCTGGAAGACCTGTCAAGAGGTCATTATGGATGGGAAGAAGGCATTGTCTACCACAGTATAGGGGAGGACAATCTTTGTAACCTTTCGTATTTTCGTTATATAAAAGTTAACTTCGTTATGTACTTGTAAGGGCCTTTTTGTCATTTATGAAACTATGTGGGTCGTTTATGCTTGATTCTTTGTTAATTTAAAAGTTAATAAGTTAATTTATTAAATAATAATAATAATAATGGTAATTACAACTTTTACTTATTATAAAACTTAACTTAAGTTATATTAATAAATAATAAAAATAATAATAATAATAATAATAATAATAATAATAATAATAATAATAATAGTAAAAAATAAAATAATAATAATAATAATAATAGAAATAAAAATTTATAAAAGTTAAATAATAAATAAGTTAGAATAATGTTAAAAACTTAAAGTTTAATTAAGTTAAGGGGGTATTTATGTCAAATTGTGAACTTTAAATAAAAGTTTATTACATAAAATAATAAACCTTTAAAACCACAGGGACTAATTGTGTAAAATTACAAACCCAACCCCTACCCCCTTCTCTCTCCCCGTATTTTCGGCGAGGGACTACGACCGAACTCCGGCGAGGCCCAAAACCACAGAACTCTTCAGATTTCAAACCTAAATTGTTCCAACTGTTTCATGGTCTAGATTCGAACCTGTTACCATGCTTAATTCGACTTTAATGATCGTTATGTGCATTCAAACACGAAACCAAAGCTCGCCTTCAATCAGCGAACCGTTCAACCATCAAGACGCAATAATACTCTAATTAATTGGAACCTAATTGATGGTATAATCAATCCTAAACTGATATCTAACATAATTTCATCTGAAATCCACAAACACCCCTCAATCGAGTATCACCATTACCGTGACCTGCAACTTAATCAAACCTCACCTTTTGTATGTTTTCATCTCAAATTGACAGAGGGTTTTTGTTCCGCATTGTTTATAGAAGCTTATCATTCAATTAATTGGGTTAACATCGGTCAAAACATCTTGAATCAACTTCTCCTCTATTGTGACTTGATTCTTCTTGTATTTGTCGATTGTGTATAAAAACTAGGTAATTCCACACACCCTCATACTCGGTTTCACCTATTAATCAAAAGCCCTATGTTAATTACAAGAATCATAGTTCAATTCATGTTCAATTGGAATCAAATTGAAATTAGGGTTTATGTGATTTCAGGATTTCACGCAATTAATGGTTTTCTAAATTAAAACCTGGCTCTTAACAGACATAGGCGCCCCAGCCTATCGGTTAAGAGCATGTGTTCCACACTTGAGGTCCCGAGTTCGACCCCGGGCACCCTCACCTTTTTTTTAAAGACATAGTTTTCTTTTAGTAGTTTAAATCCTGAAAATTTATAAAAATTATAAAAATCATTTTTAATGACTAAAATTATTTTTAAAGTTACCAAACTATTTTCTGTGAATTTTCAAAATAAATACTTATATATATTTTCTTAATAAAAAATTATAACAAAGATTATTTTAAGTTATTTCTTATAATCTCATAAAATGAACTTTAGGTTAAATAATTTATTTAACAATAGCTTGAATTAATAAATTGGACAAAGATGTCATCTAACAATTATTCAATTATTTGTTTAATTGTGTTAACAAAATTTATATATTTTCCTTTCATACTTTATATTTAAACTTGGATAATCGATCATTACAAATGATTTATTTATCGTTCTTTAAAATTAATTACTTAAATGGGTTTTTGTATAATCAAAATATACGGGAATTTCATTGTTCTATTTAATTTATTTACCAAACCCCCAAATTCCACTTGAAACCCTAGTTCACGTTTGGTCGTTAATCTTGTCTTAAAACTTGGACCTTGGAACTTATAGGTATCCTGTAAAAAGGAATCCTTGAAGCAACTTAATTTCTTGTTATTCTTTTAAGAATCCCCTTATATTATCATGTGAGTTTTCATGCCCCTCTTTTACATTATTTCACACCTTTTTGGGGTGAAACATGTTAACATTATAAACTTGCACTTGTAAACGTCTTGATACTTGTAAATACACTAGCAATTCATCTTTAATCTTGTTGTTGGGGTTAAACAATGTAATAATCTGAAGCTTACCAAATGATAATCACAACATGACTAAAGATCTCATTGTATAAGTTCAGAGACCAAGTTGATCACAAAAAAACAACAATACAAGACAATTCAACATGACAAAGTCAACATCAAGACAAATAGAAAAGTCAAAATTAGGTCATGCTGTAATAATAATATAAATAGACCAACTAGTGCAGTTTTGCAAGTGTGGTTCTTGTGTGTGTGTTTCTCATTGTGTGAATCACCACCCAAGGAGAAATCCTCTCCTTTGGGTGGGTTTGATTTCATCAGCCATCTATGATTCTTATTGTAACTTGTTTATCAACATCAATGAAATCATGACAATATTATTATCCATCTCTTTGTTTTTTGATTCACACACATCCACCCATCTTAATTTTGATTTCTAGATCTGAACGTGATGAATCCTAAGATCCAAGCTAAATGAATCTGAAATATTGATTTAGCACTAATTGTATCCTCCAGAGTTGTGGGCCTACTACCCACCATAACATCTTGAATTGGGGTGGCACTCCCTTAATGAACTTCTCAATGTTACGGGGAACAATGTCGACCATATGAGGCAATAGAATGCTCAACTCATGATGCCTAGTCGAGTAGGCCAAATGATCTCCACCATCTTGTTTGAGATTCCAGAACTCTTCCTCGAGCTTTTGTAGTTCACTTCTTGGACAAAACTTTTGGATTGCAATGTTCTTAAACTCATCCCAAGACAATGCCAACACGACATCAGCACCTCGGTTCCTCTTCTCGTTGTTCCACCATGTAAGTGCCCTTTGTTGAAGCACACTAGTGGCATAACGGACTTTGACTGCCTCGGGACACTAACAATTGATGAAGGTGTTCTCCATGCTTTCAAACCACTCGAGAAGTCCAGTGGCTCCTTCCTTCCCACTAAAGCTGGTGGGTTTGCATAAGTTGAAGTGCGTAAACGTGCAGGTTTGGTTGTTTCTTCCATGGTTGGCACTATTCTTTCCTTGCCCTTTTCCATTAGTGTTGTTACTAGCATTGGTCATCAAGGTGCTTTTGGCGACCATGGTGGGAAGGACGGCAGTCATTTGGCGGGCAATCAATAGCGGCCAATTTGCGGTCGGAGCTACCATGATTTCCATGATGGCGAGACATGCTGGATAAAAGGTAAGTTAGACATAGGAAATTTTGAGGTAAAGATAGTAAATCAAGCAAGGATTATTCAAGACTTATAAAACACACACAAAATGATTCCATTTGTTAACACATTACCATTTGGAAACGTTGACACGTCAGGTGACTTAACTCCAATTTGCCTTAGGAACTTGTGTATATTGACCATAGTTTATCACTCATCCCAGAAAACCCCAGGTAAGCATAACTAGTCCCATGGTTGATTGGAATTTATGTGAAATGCTTACCTTAGCCCGAGGGCTTTTTGCCAAGAAATCTAGAATACAAGTGTCTATATTTCACATAATATTTCCTTAGGCTAATGAAATTAAAATCTTGATGAGATTTTCATAGATTAGACATAAAGTCTAAGGTTAATGGTTAAGAATAAGTATAAGGAGAGACTAGGCAAGTCAAGTTTCTCAATTACAAGTCAATCCTAACTAAAGGAATCAAGTTGCACATTAAAAAGCATTCCTAAACAGGTAGCATTATGTAGCATGCAACAAATATATTTACAAGATCAAAAAGATTTTTCATATAAGGTTCATGCGTCAACTATAGTCTAGGTCACCATTTCTAATAACCTAAATCCCTATAGTTATGGGATCTGATACCAATCTGTCACACCCCAACGTTAACAGTGGAAATGTTGAGATGTGAGGGTTAAGATTGTTCACAGCAACATAACACTACCAATAATTTTAATTATAATTAAGCATAAGTTTTAAAATGCAAATTATAACCAATAAGTCTCAAACAAAATACAACATATCATAAGTTGAAAATTCCAAGATTCAAAACACGTTCTTTATTTTCTATGTCAAATCCTATGTGTCCATACTTCAAATTCATACATCAACCTTAGGCATATGCTGAAACATGTTTTAGTGCATCCCACAACTGTTTAGTTGTTTTGCACTTCTTGAAACCTCTGTACACAGAGTTTGGAAGAGCAGTTTGAAGAGCAGTCATGGCTTTTCTATCAATCTCTACTCTCTTCCTATCTTCATCAGAGTAGTTAGCCACATCTTTGGGGATCATACCAGCACCAGTAGTAGAAGGAGTGCTGGGTATGAAAGGTCCATTTTAAACAGACTCCCACATTCTTGAGTCTAGAGACCTGATGAAACCTTCCATTCTCATATACCAAGTATCAAAGTCATCAAGAGTGATCCATGGGACTTGTTCATGGTTCCAGTTTTCATATCAGTCTTTGAAATGGATGGCATTTGAAAGTTTAGTATTTGTTTGTGTGAGGGATATTAAGATGGTGAGATCTTATATCAAGAGCCTGAAATGCTCTGATACCAATTGCAGGACCGTTGAACGGTGGTCACATAAAACACAACAACACAAAGAGGAAATTAACCTAACTTAATCAAACAGTAAACTGGATTAACCATAATAATGATACTAAGAACACAAGTAACAAGTAAGAGACAGAACAAGAGATTGCGTTTCAAGGATGCAGTATATTGCTTTCTCAAGTTCTATTACAAGTGTTACAAAGCATAAAGAAAGATACTAGAACATGGAATACTTATACTACAACCTACAGCCGGCTATACTTTGAAAGCCAGTTGGATACAATTGACTAGACACAAACAAAATCAATTGTAGAATCAAAAGGCATATCTGTCTTTTGACCTTGTGACTATGACGTGCCATAGCTCATATCCTTATCTATTACAAATAGGATAAAGTGCATAAAGTAGAAAGTTACTGACTCAAGACCTCAATGTACAGTTACCAAAAGCATGGACCTTTTCACCAACTCATTTAAGTTGGTGACTTTACAGAGATGCAGCGGAAAGGTGTCCAGCTTTATGGAACAGTACATCAGATAAAGCATGTTACTAAAAGTCTTCGGAAGAATTCTGTCTTTATAGGATGAAGCTTCGGAAGACTTTGTCTCTGAGGCTTCGGAAGACTTCATATTTGGCTTCGGAAGATTTTACACTTAGAATATTTCTAGTGCATGGTGTAAAACTTCCGAAGCAATTCTACTTCAGTTCTTTAGTGCATTGCTTGCAGGTAGACTTTGGATGTTTTGGTTTGCATCAGACTTATAGGAATCCTTACAAACTCCCCCAGGCTGATGCTACCAAAACATTTAGAAGATCTTCAGATGTTAGTAGTCTTCAGCACAATGATGACCATACCCTTCTTCATTAGATGTTAGGATCATTCAGACTTTCATAGTATCTTCTCATCTCAAAGAGATCATGCAGAGGTAAGTTGATTATGTCTTTCAATGTATAGACATTCTCAACACCTTGATCTCTGATTACATGCCATCTTTCTGGATTGGTAGAGAAGGTCCAGGATATGATGGGTGCCTCAGCTGCAAGAGGAGCCACTTGAATTGTAGTTGATTGGGCTACCTCTTCATGCACTTCCTCAGGTTGATCTGACTCAGCCTGAGGTGCAGAGGTAGATGATTTAGGCTTCTTCTTCTTAGACTTTGGTTTAGAAGCCATCCTCTTCTTCCTCTTAGAGGACTTTAACTGAGAAGACTAGTCTGCAGCACCTTGTTGATCATCCTTGTCTTTCTCAGTTGGGTGTTCCTCCCTCACAGGTTCAGAAGGAGAGGGAGTTTGACCCTGCTGTGGATCAGAAGATGAAGCTTGCTGAGGCTCAGCAGGAGGTCCGGGTTGTGTTGTCTCAGGTTGCTCAACCTTAACCTCCACTTCAGGTGGGACTTGACTTGGAAGAGAGTGTAAGTCAATCAGTTCTCCACTCCTGATCTTCTGCTTGATTACCCTTATATGCTCATCCATTGTGGATAGAGACATATGGCCAAGTCTTCTTCCGGAGAATCCATACAGCTTCAAGAAGCTCATCATCCTTTGTCTGTCAGCAGACTTCTTCATACTCTTTTGGATGATGGCTCTTGACTTTGCAGCTTCTTCCCTTAGCTTCTTCTTAGTTGTCTTTCTGTCTTTGACTAACTCAAGCTCAAGTTGTTTTAAGTACTCAAACTCAACATAGTCATAAGACAAGGGAAGAAGTGCATCTGCCTGATAGAAGCCTGTGGCACTCAGGTAGTTGATCTTTTTGATCCTATCTTCTTTGTCTACCTGAGGTTCTTGTTGAACCATATCTTCTTGTACAGGGCTTTCTTGAACTAGGGAGAGAGTAGGAGCATGCTTGTAGAGTCTTTTCCGTCTCTTCCCCTCTTTGAATTGGAGAAGTAACTTTGCATCCTCTTTTTCTTTCATCTCTCTTGACACTTTCATGTCAGCCAGTTCATTTAGCTCATCTAAGGGGAGAGAAATGATATTGTCTATATCATTGTTCCTTGACTGCAGATAATTTATTCTGACTACCCTTAACTCATCATTCTGAGTATCTGGTCTAGGGGCAGCCCTGATAGCAGACTCCATGAGTCTTAAAGACTCAACAGAGGAACTTTCTCCCCTAAACCTCCTTTTCCTCTCTCTCTCCTCCTCCTTAATTTCCTCAGGAGTCAAAATCCTTTTCCCTTTGTCCCCAACAGACCTTTGTGACTCAGGGTTGATAGAGGTTTGGCCTTCATTGCTTGGTGTAGCATCCATGCTCTGGCCAGAGAGAGGTTGAGAAGCACCTTCACCAGCAGATGTCTCCGAAGGAATGTGGATCTCTGCAGCAGTTGATGATGATGAGACAGGGGTCTCAGGTTCTGCCACTGGGCCTTCAGTCAAGGTTTCCCCTATGAAACTAATCTTAGGGTTTGCCTCAACATCCAGTTGACCGATGGCATTATCTGATTGCCTAAGTCTCCTTCTTAAGCTGAACTCTGCAGTGATCCTGTCTTGGATTCTTTGAGCCAATCTGTCAGCTTGTCTTGAGTTGCTTGGGTTGACAAGTGGCATGTTGACTAGATCCAGACCTTCATAGAAGTTCAATGATTGAAAATCAAATACTTCTTGTTGCCCTTGATCTCTGTGAAGAATAAGGGCTCTTCTATCAGCATCATACCTCCACCTAATGATGTAGTTTGAAGTTCCTTGAGGTGGGGATGACATAGCCCTTGGTATACCTTCTTCAAAGAGATTCCTGATGATAGAGTCTATAGAGTCCACATTAATGTGAACTTGAGGAAGTTGCTGAGAATGCACAATTGCAAGTGAGGATGGTGAGTCCTCAACGTCCATTCTCTGTGAAGAACTCCCAGGTTCTGTGGCTGCAATGACTTTCTCCCCCTTTTTGGTAGCATCACCTACTTGCATAGGTGAGCTGGAGGATAGATCAATCACATCCATAGGTTCTTGTGTTCCTGGTTGAGCTCTTTTTAAAGATCTCCTAGCTAGTTTTTCCTTAAGATATGAAATCTCAAGTTGCTGATCATTGACCCTGTTGTGTAAGGTAGTCACCTGAGATTCAAGGTGACTAATCTTAGAGACTAAATAGGAGCAAGGTTTTGACAGTTTTTGCACCTTTAGTCTAAGATTCCCCTCTTCTTCATCAGAAGAATCATTGGGGGATGAGATGATTGGACCAAAGTCCTCTCTCTCACCACCAGCTTAAGGTTCTTGGCTGCTGGTTTTCATTTGCTCACTAGCAATCTCAGTTGAGATGTCAGTGGGCTGAGTTGCCATGGTTGTGGTCTTAATAATGTAATCACTTGCAGAAGTGAGAGCCTCTTCCATATGGACATCCTGAACAGGTTCAGAAGTGTCCACCTCAGTTATAGGTGACTGATGTGGGCTAGACTGAGGAGACTCAAGAGTACTCATCTCTCTTTGAGTAGGGGAAGAGAAGAGAGACTCATGGTACTCACTGAAACCTAAGTCTTCATCAGTATAGAACGAAAGGTTGGGAATGGGTTGATTTAGATCTAAAGGCTGGGGATGGTAACTGTCCCCTGAAGGTTGTTCACTTGAGTGTTGAGACTCATAGTGAAGGCTTAAGGCAGTTGGGCTTGTGAGCTCATCAGGGTGAGCATGAGGAACCTCAGCCCTGATAGTTGAAGAGATGGGAGTGGTTTGCTCCTCAGGGGAAGTGGGAGCTCTAGTGTTCACTTCCTCATGTATAGATGAGTATATGGGGACCTGCACAGACTCAATAGCTTGAGCAGGGGTTCGTTTGGACTTTCTTTGGTAGGTGAGGGTTACTTGAGGCCTTTTTAGTGGTAGAGAGGTAGAAGGTGTGGGTTCAGCACTAGCTTGTGTTGCTAGGTTGTCACCTTGAGCAATGAGCTCTAACATTTTGGGGACAAGGAATGTTTCTACCCCTGAGAAGCCTACAGTTGGCTTCTTCATGATTTTAAAGATTTCGGGCTTCATCTGTCCCAATTTAAGAATATTATATGTTTCTTTCAACTGTGAGCCCAGTTCATAGTTGAGAATGTGTTGAACATATCTAGGAAACATATAATACTCTAAGGAGTCCAAGTTAGCAAGCAAATTGGTATAGACAAATTGAGAGTACCTGAACTTGACCCCTTGAACCATTCCATGCACTATGAAGGAGAGATCCTCAGGACTCTGGTCCCACCCTCCATGCTTGTTTGACAAGCTGTGGATAACCACATGGAGTAGGTATTTCCACTGGGATGAGACCTTCCCTTTCCTGAAAGTCTTTATAGAGAAATCTCCCTCATAGCCTATCTGCTCAAAGGAATGATTGACAGCTTCCTTTGGGAAGGAAACTCACATTCTTCATCATCCAGCTGTAAATAAGTGTTGATGATGGCCGGAGTGATGAAGATTGTCCTTCCTTGCACTGTGGCAGACAACGCCTTCTCCCCATCCATGATGACCTCTTGGCAGGTCTTCCAAAATTCAAGCAAATGATCCTCATAAAAAGTAGGATCAATGGTTAGGGAGGTGAAGTAATTTGATAGAGTTAAGAACTGACAAATCTCTGAGAAACTTTCATCTTTCTTAGAGCTTAACAGAGCAACCTGGTTGTGTTGCCTGTGAAGTTGCATGGAGAAATATGGGTTGTTTCTACGGTTAAGGTTGGCCATTTGAGAAGCTTAAGGATGAAGAAAGGTGAAAAGCAAAGGCAGTTTTGGGAATTAGGTTTGAGGAATAGTAGAATTGAAGAAGATAGTGAGGGAGAGGGGGAACCGTTGGGTATTTATGTGAAAAGGATTTGAACCAAAGTTAATAAAAGAGGATAAACTTTGAAATCCGAATGTCGGTCCCACCTCTGAAAAAGTAGTTTGCTTTTGCTCAAAAAGTAGTTTTCTTGGAATTCGAAAAGCTTCCGAAGGTAAATTATCTTCGGAAGTTTTAATGAAAAAGCTTCCGAAGCTAAAATGACTTCGGAAGATTTTCCTGAGAATCTTGAAAATTTTGCTTCGGAAGAGAAATAAACCCTTGAATGCTTTGTCTATAAAACAACAAAGCTTCCGAGAGTTAATTTTGCTTCGGAAGGAAAAAGTCCTTAAAAACAAATAAATGTCTGAGACAAGTATTTAAGCTTCAGAAGATAGATTGAGACTTCTTCCAAAGGTAAGATTTCTTAGATAGTTATTTATTTTGAAGACATGATTTTCTTCCGAAGGTAAAAAATATATCTTCCGAAGGATCAGAAAATTTTCAAGAATCTAAGGAAAGTCTTCAAAAAGGATTTGATATCCAAAGAAAACATGAGCTTATGAAAGTGATGAACTAGACAACTTAGGACACACATATTTTAAGAAATAATAAGAATTAGTTTTAAGAAAAGATCTACTCAAAGTTGATCATCCCAATAGCTGATATTAGATATTTAAATCTCTGTTCATCAAAAGCTTTTGTAAACAAATAAGCATATTGCTTATCTGTATGAACTTTGACTAGTTTAATTAATCCCTTTTCATAGTTATCTCTTATTAGATGATACCTGATATTGATGTGTTTGGTCCTTGAGTGTTGCACAGGGTTCTCTGTGATAGAGATAGCACTATTGTTGTCTATGTGGATAGGAGTCTCCTTGAAGTTAAATCCATAGTCCAGCATCTGATTTTGAATCCAAAGCACTTTAGCACAGCAACTTGTAGCAGCAATGTATTCAACCTCAGCAGTTGATGCAGAGACACAGGATTGTTTCTTGCATTGCCATGAGACAACCCTTCCACCAAGGAATTGATATCCCCCAGATGTAGACTTTGCAGTCATGTTGCAACCACCATAATCTATGTCTGTATAAGCATACAGATTGAAGTCAGGATTCTTTGGATACCATAAACCAAGTGTTGAAGCACCTTTGAGGTATCTTAAAATCCTTTTGACAGTGATTAGGTGAGACATCTTAGGGTTGGCTTGATATCTTGCACAAATACATGTAGCAAACATGATATCAGGCATGCTAGCTGTAAGATACATAAGAGACCCAATCATAGCCCTGTATAAGTGTTCATCTACACACTCCCCCTCAAGATCAGGTCCAAGGGAGTGGTTTCTAGCTATGGGTGTCTTAGCGATCTTACAATCGGTCATGTTGAACCTTTTGAGTATGTCCTTAACATACTTTGACTGACTTATGAAGATGCCATCTTCAACTTGCTTCAATTGAATTCCTAGAAAGAAATTGAGTTCTCCCATTGCACTAATTTCAAATCTGTCTTTTATCAGCTTCTCAAAGTCTTTGCAGAGCTTTGGATTAGTTGAACCAAAGATGATGTCATCTACATACACTTGAACTAGCAATAAGTCATTTCCCTGTCCTTTGATGAAGAGAGTTCCATTTATAGTACCTCTTCTGTATCCATGTTTACAATGATACTCAGACAATGTCTCATACCACTTCCTGGGTGCCTGATGCAGCCCATAAAGAGCTTTGTCAAGCTTGCAGACATAATCAGGATGATCAGGATCTACAAAACCAGGTGGCTGTTTGACATACACCTCTTCATCAATCACTCCATACAGAAAAGCACACTTCACATCAAGTTGAAAGACCTTGAAGTTCTTGGATGCAGCAAATGCCAGGAATATCCTAACAGCTTCTAATCTTGCTACAGGAGCAAAGACATCAGTGTAGTCAATCCCTTCTTCTTGTGTGTATCCTTGAACAACTAGTCTTGCCTTGTTCTTGATGATAATGCCTCTATCATCCTTCTTATTCCTAAACACCCATTTGGTTCCAATGGTGGTCTTCCCATGAGGAAGAGGACAAAGGTTCCAAACTTTTTGCCTTTTGAATTGAAGCAACTCTTGTTGAATAGCTTCAACCCAACTTCCATCCTTTAGAGCCTCATCAACTTTCTTTGGCTCTATCTGGGATAAGAAACAAGAGTGAAGACAAACATTTGCTTCATGGGTTTGTCCTCTTGTTCTTACCCCTGTGACACCATCTCCAATGATGTTTGTGGTGGGGTGAGACTTGTGGATCCTAAGCTGAGGGATCACAGCAAGTTGTTGAGAAAGATCCAAATTTGAGAAATTTAGATCTGGCATAGATGATTCACCCTCCACATCACCACACTTATCAATATTAACTTGATCCAATGAGTGTGTGACATCATTGATGTTGTCATCTATGGTGTGGTTATTAGCATCAAGGAATTCCTGATCACTTTCACCAACACCATTGTTGTCTTCCACAATTGAGGTATCTTTATCTGGTTGTGGAGCCTTTGAGCTGGAATTTGAAGGCACCCCAGATGTATCAGCTGAATTTGTCATTGTAGTGCTGATAGAAATCTCATTTGCTGAAGTAGTTCCAACTGGAGCAGAAGATGTATGAGTTGAAGGTCTTCCTAGCTCACAAGATTTGTTAAAACAGTTGGTAACTAAATCAAGATCAAATAGCCAATCAGGACCAGAACCAGCCACACAGGGTATGTGTTCATTGAAAGTCACATTGGCTAACTCCTCAACAATTCTAGTTCTGAGATTGTATACTCTATAAGCCTTAGCTTGGGAAGAGTATCCAATGAAGTGTCCATCATCTGATTTCTCAGCAAACTTGGCAATTTGATCTTTGATATTCAAGATGGTGCAAGGACATCCAAATGACCTGAGAAAAACAATGAAAGGTTTTCTCATGTGCCAAAGTTCATAAGGAGTCTTACCATGTGTCTTAACTACTAAAACTCTGTTTTGCACATAGCAAGCAGTGTTTACTGCCTCTGCCCAGAAGGTGATGGGCAGTTTAGAGACAGACAACATAGTTCTTGCAGCTTCAATTAGTGTCCTATTTCTCCTCTCAGCAACACCATTTTGCTGAGGAGTCCTGGGAGCACTATATTGTCTTGTAATACCTTTTTCATCACAAAATGTATCAAGGATTTGATTCTTGAATTCAGTCCCTTGATCACATCTTATGGTTTTGACCTTGTGATCACTTTGATTCTCAATTTTTAAGATGAAATTCTTCAAAATCTCAGGGGTCTCATCTTTAGTTCTAAGAAAGAAAACCCAAGTGAATATTGTAAAATCATCTGTGATCACCAAACAATAAGAGGTCCTTCCTAGACTCATTACACTAGTGGGGCCAAAGGGACCCATATGTAATAAGTGTAGGGGAGTAGTGATGGAGTTCCTTTCCTTAGGCTTGTGAGATACCTTATGTTGCTTCCCTTTCAGGCATGCAACACAATGATCATCACTTGTAAACTCTTTCTTTGGCATTCCAGTTAACAGATCATGTTTAATTAGTTTATTCATGTTCTTAAAGTTTACATGGAACATTCTTTTATGCCATAGGAAAGACTCATCACTATTTGCTTTTGACAGAAAGCATGAAACTTCTACGGAGGGAGGTGTGTAAGGATTCCTTTAAGTCTGATGCAAACCAAAACATCCAATGTCTCTCTGCAAGTAATGCACTAAGTACAGAAGAAGAATTGCTTCGGAAGTTTTACACCATACACTAGAAATATTCTAAGTGTAAAATCTTCCGAAGCCAAGACCAATATCTTCCGAAGCCAAATATGAAGTCTTACGAAGCCTCAGAGACAAAGTCTTCCGAAGCTTCATCCTATGAAGACAGATTTCTTCCGAAGACTTTTAGTAACATGCTTTATCTGATGTATTGTTCCATAAAGCTGGACACCTTTCCGCTGCATCTCTGTAAAGTCACCAATTTACATGAGTTGGTGAAAAGGTCCATGCTTTTGGTAACTGTACATTTCGGTCTTGAGTCTGTAACTTTCTACTTTATGTACTTTATCCTTTTTGTAATAGATAAGGATGTGAGCTATGGCATGTGATAGTCACAAGGTCAAAAGGCAGATATGCCTTTTGATCTTACAATTGGTTTGGTTTGTGTCTAGTCAATTGTATCCAGCTGGCTTTCAAAGTATAGCCGACTGTAGGTTGTAGTATAAGTATTCCAAGTTCTAGTATCTTTCTTTATGCTTTGTAACACTTGTAATAGAACTTGAGAAAGCAATATACTGCCTCCTTGAAACCCAAATCTCTTGTTCTGTCTCTTTATCATTACTTGTGTTCTTTGTATCATTATCTTGGTTAATCCAGTTTACTGTTTGATCAAGTTTAGTTAATCTCCTCTTTGTGTTGTTGTGTTGTAATTGTTAAGCCCTTAAGCGGTCCTGCAATTGGTGTCAGAGCATTTCAGGCTCTTGATATAAGATCTCACCATCTTAAGATCCCTCACACACACAAATACTAAACTTTCAAAATGGCATCCATTTCAAAGACTGATATGGAGACTAGAACCATGAACAAATCCCCACTGATCACTCTTGATGACTTTGATACCTGGTGTATGAGAATGGAAGGTTTCATCAGGTCTCTAGACTCAAGAATGTGGGAATCTGTTGAAAATGGACCTTTCATACCCAGCACTCCTTCTGCTACTGGTGTTGGTATGATCCCCAAAGATGTGGCCAACTACTCTGATGAAGATAGGAAGAGAGTAGAGATTGATAGAAAGGCCATGACTACTCTTCAAACTGCCCTTCCAAACTCTGTGTACAGAGGTTTCAGGAAGTGCAAAATAGCTAAACAGCTGTGGGATGCACTAAAACTGATGTATGAAGGCTCCTCTGAAGCCAAGGAGAACAAGAAGGATCTCCTGAAGCAGCAGTTTGAAAACTTCACCTTCAAAACAGGTGAAACCATGACTCAGCAATACTTTAGGTATGTTGAGATAGTGGATACCCTTGTGGATGGAGGAGTTTCTCTTGAAAACAGAGACATTGTAAGGAAGTTCATGTCCTCACTTTCTAGGCAATGGACACACTACTGTGTGGTGATCAAGAGGACTGAAAATCTCAAAACTCTTACTCTGACAGAGTTATATGGGATTCTCAGTGGCTGCCAGATGGAGATGAACATGCAAGGTTCATCTGGCAACCCCAACAATCAAATGGGTTCAGCCCTGCATGTGGTTGAAAGGGATAGCATAGAACCCCAACATCATCTCATATGCTACCCTGACAACTCACCAAAGGGTCCTTTCATCACCTTCTCAAAGACACCTAGGGAGAACTACACTCAAGGAAGCCCATTCCAAGAGACAAGCTCTTCTCAAGCTTTTGTGTCTTCTGATGAAAGTTGTGGTAACTCTCTTTTCACTCTTGAAGACCTGGATTGTATCCATCCAGATGACCTGGAATATATGGAAATAGTTCAGCAGATGGCTCTTCTCACTCATAGAGCCAAGAAGTTCTACAAGAGAACTGGGAAGGAGGTTTCCAAGCAATGCAACCAGTGGAAAGTTTGGCTTGGATAAAAGCAAAGTCAAGTGTTACAACTGTAACTTGATGGGTCACTTTGCTAGAGAGTGTAAGGCACCTAAAACAAATGGTGGCCAAGCACAAACCAGACCAAACTACACTGACAAAGCCCCTCAGAATGAGAAGCCAAAGCAACAAGCTGTTGTTGCTATTGAAGAAGGAGGCTTTGACTGGAGCTTTCAGGTGGAAGATGCTTCTCCAAACCAAGCACTAATGGCAGATCATGATGAAGCCAAGGTATTGGAACATCTCTGTACTCCTGAATGCATTGCTAAAGTTAACAGATATAGGTCCTATAACTTGGAAATGAGATCTGATCTTGAGTCCTTAAACATTTTAAAATCTTATTTTAGAAAGTCTGAAAATTATTATAAGCTAAAGATAGAGGACTTAAAGAAAACCATTTCAGTACTAAAACATGAACATACAGATTTTAGGACTCAAATCCAAGATCTCATAACTAAGCTGACTGAGTGCCAGGCTGAGCTTGTGATCAGCAAAGCCAGGGCAGAAAAGAGTGTTCTTGAAGAAGAGACCTTCAAGAACATGATATCCTCATCCCTGCACAACAAAGTGTGTTATCAAAATAGACAGGGACTGGGATCAAATGAGATAGCTCCTCCACACACAATCTTGTCTGTAAGATCTCCTAGGTGTGGAACTTGTGCAGATGAGCTTCCTCTCATAGATCCTAGAAGTAAAGAGGATGAAGAAGAGATAGTGAAGAATTCCTCTGAGAAGAGTGAAGAGGAGGATGCTACTAAGGGCCACTATCCTTCTGAGGAGAAGAAGTCTACTGTGATGACCAAGTCAAAGAGAAAGAACTTGATCAAGAAAAGCAAAAGAAAGGCAAAGAAGGCTCAAGAGATCAAGGCTACTTTTGACTCTAAGCAGAAACAAGTTTTTATCTCTGGAGGGTTTAAAGTAGTAAAGACTGAAGACATCAACCAAAACTCCTCAGCCAAGAGTTCTGGTTCTTATTCAAATCATCTCAGTACCAAGAAGAAGACTGATGTGCTGTGTACACTGCTGCACAGCCTGGACCATCAAACTCCAAGAACAGTTCACAGCCCAAAAGAACTGTCTTAGCATCTACAAAGATGAAGGTGGAGAAGGGATGTGACCAAAGACAGTCTTGCTCTCATAAGAAGACTCTTATGAAGAAGAAAATGTTGTGTGTCATGTGTGAAAGTACCTCTCACATTGCTAAGGATTGTCCATATAATCCTAAAAGTACTGCCCATATGACCAATAAAATGACTTCAAAGAGTTTCAAGAAGATTCAAGCTTCGGAAGAAAACTCTGTTTCCTTCGGAAGCTCCAAATCAAAGAAGAAGGTAAATGGAAAATCACCTTCGGAAGAAAAATTGGTCTCGGAAGAAAGGAGTCCTTCCGAAGCACTGAAGTCTGCTGCAGTGACTGTAGAATCTTCTGAAGGTTCAGTCATCAAAACTTGTGAAGTCCCAAAAGCTTCCAAGGTTTTGAAGGTCAAGTCCAAGACTCCAAAGGTTGTGTGGAAGTGTAAGAAAGACCAAGTGACTGAAGTTTCTCCATCAACAACAGCTGAAGATCCCTCTAGCACAACCATAGGATCTATTACTGTTGCATTACCTTCTATTATACTTAGTGAGCCCAAGACAGATAAGGCTCGGGTTTCCGAATGTAACTAATCATTTTCTTTGTGCAGGAACAGCTCAAGACAAACAAGAATTTCTGGATCATTGATAGTGGATGTTCCAGGCACATGACAGGCAATAGGTCACTACTCCATAACTTTGAGAGGATTGATGGAGGACCAGTTGGTTTTGGTCCTTCAAAAGCACCTTCATCTCCTCCAAAAGCAACTGGTCCTCCATCAATTCAGTCACTTGGTCTTTCTTAGACTTCCACACCACCTTTGGAGTCTTGGACTTGACCTTCAAAATTTCGGAAGCTTTTGGAACTTTGAAAATTTTGATGACTGAACCTTCGGAAGATTCTGCAGTCACTGCAGCAGACTTCAGTGCGTCGGAAGAATTCCTTTCTTCCGAGAACAACTTTTCTTTCGAAGGTAATTTTCCATTTGCCTTCTTCTTAGATTCGGAGCTTCCGAAGGAAACAAACTTTCCTTCCAAAGCTTGAATCTTCTTGAAACTCTTTGAAGTCTTTGTCTTGGTCATATGGACAGTACATTTAGGATTGTATGGACAATCCTTAGCAATGTGAGAGGTACTTTCACACATGACACACAACATTTTCTTCTTCAGAAGAGTCTCCTTATGAGAGCAAGACTATCTTTGGTCACATCCCTTCTCCACCTTCATCTTTGTTGATGCTGAGACAGTTCTTATGGGTTGGGAACTGTTCTTGGAGTTTGATGGTCCAGGCTGTGCAGTAGTGGTACACAGCATATCAGTCTTCTTCTTGGTACTTAGATGATTTGAACAAGAACCAGAACTCTTAGCTGATGAGTTTTGGTTGATGTATTCAGTCTTTACTACTTCAAACCCTGCAGAGATAAAAACTTGTTTCTGCTTAGAGTCAAAAGTAGCCTTGATCTGTTGAGCTTTCCTTGCTTTTCTTTTGCTCTTCCTGATCAAGTTCTTTCTCATTGACTTGGTCATCATAGTAGTCTTCTTCTCCTCAGAAGGATAGTGGCCCTTCATAGAATCCTCCTCTTCACTCTTCTCAGAGGAATTCTTCACTATCTCTTCTTCATCCTCTTCACTTATAGGATCTATGAGAGGAAGCTCATACTCACAAGCTCCACACCTAGGAGATCTTACAGACAAGATTGTGTGTGGAGGAGCTATCTCATTAGATCCCAGTCCCTGTCTATTTTGATAACACACCTTGTTGTGCAGGAATGAAGATATCATGTCCTTGAAGGTCTCTTCTTCAAGAACAGTCTTTTCTGCCCTGGCTTTGCTGATCACAAGCTCAGCCTGGCACTCAGTCAGCTTGGTTATGAGATCTTTGATTTAAGTCCTAAAATCTGTATGCTCATGTTTTAGAACTGAAATGGTTTTCTCTAAGTCCTCTATCTTTAGTTTATAATCATTTTCAGACTTTCTAAAATCAGATTTTAAAATGTTTAAGGACTCAAGATCAGATTTCATCTCCAAGTTATAGGACCTGTATCTATTAACTTTAGCAATGCATTTAGGAGTACAGAGATGTTCCAATACCTTGGCTTCATCATGATTTGCCATTAGTGCATGGTTTGGAGAAGCATCTTCCACCTGAAAGTTCCAGTCAAAGCCTCCTTCTTCAACATCAACAGCAGCTTGTTTGTTTGGCTTCTCATTATGAGGGGCTTTGTCAGTGTAGTTTGGTCTAGTTTGTGCTTGGCCACCATTTGTTTCAGGTGTCTTACATTCTCTAGCAAAGTGGCCCATCAAGTTACAGTTGTAACACTTGACTTTGCTTTTATCCAAGCCAAACTTTCCGTTGGTTGCATTGCTTGGAAACCTCCTTCCAGTTCTCTTGTAGAACTTCTTGGCTTTATGAGTGAGAAGAGCCATCTGCTGGACTATTTCCATATATTCCAGATCATCTGGATGGATACAATCCAGGTCTTCAAGAGTGAAAAAGAGAGTTGCCACAACTTTCATCAGAAGACACAAAGGCTTGAGAAGTGCTTGTCTCTTGGAATGGGCTTCCTTGATTGTAGTTCTCCCTGGGTGTCTCTGGGAAGGTGATGAAAGGACCCTTTGGTGAGTTGTCAGGGTAGCATATGAGATGATGTTGGGGTTCTATGCTAGCCCTTTCAACCACATGCAGGGTTGAACACAATTGATTGTTGGAGTTGCCAGATGGACCTTGCATGCTCATCTCCATCTGGTAGCCATTGAGAATCCCATATAACTCTGTCAGAGTAAGAGTTTCGAGATTTTCAGTCCTCTTGATCACCACACAATAATGTGTCCATTGCCTAGGAAGTGAGGACATGAACTTCCTTACAATTTTCAAGAGGAACTCCTCCATCCACAAGGGTATCCACTATCTCAACATACCTGAAGTATTGCTGAGTCATGGTTTCACCTATTTTGAAGGTGAAGTTTTCAAACTGCTGCTTCAGGAGATCCTTCTTATTCTCCTTGGCTTCAAAGGAGCCTTCATACATCAGTTTTAGTGCATCCCACAGCTGTTTAGCTGTTTTGCACTTCTTGAAACCTCTGTACACAGAGTTTGGAAGAGCAGTTCGAAGAGCAGTCATGGCTTTTCTATAATCTCTACTCCCTTCCTATCTTCATTAGAGTAGTTGGCCACATCTTTGGGGATCATACCAGCACCAGTAGCAGAAGGAGTGCTGGGTATGAAAGGTCCATTTTCAACAGACTCCCACATTCTTGAGTCTACAGACCTGATGAAACCTTCCATTCTCATACACCAGGTATCAAAGTCATCAAGAGTGATCAGTGGGGACTTGTTCATGGTTTTAGTTTCCATATCAGTCTTTGAAATGGATGCCATTTGAAAGTTTAGTATTTGTGTGTGTGAGGGATCTTAAGATGGTGAGATCTTATATCAAGAGCCTGAAATGCTCTGATACCAATTGCAGGATCGTTGAAGGGTGGTCACTTACAACAGAACAACACAAAGAGGATATTAACCAAACTTAATCAAACAGTAAACTGGATTAACCACAATATTGATACTAAGAACACAAGTAACAAGTAAGAGACAGAACAAGAGATTGGGTTTCAAGGATGCAGTATATTGCTTTCTCAAGTTCTATTACAAGTGTTACAAAGCATAAAGTAAGATAATAGAACATGGAATACTTAAACTACAACCTACAGCCGGCTAAACTTTGAAAGCCAGCTGGATACAATTGACTAGACATAAACAAAATCAATTGTAGAATCAAAAGGCATATCTGCCTTTTGACCTTGTGACTATGACATGCCATAGCTCACATCCTTATCTATTAGAAAAAGGATAAAGTACATAAAGTAGAAAGTTACAGACTCAAGACCTCAATGTAAAATTACCAAAAGCATGGACCTTTTCACCAACTCATGTAAGTTGGTGACTTTACAGAGATGTAGCGGAAAGGTGTCCAGCTTCATGGAACAGTAAATCAGATAAAGCATGTTACTAAAAGTTTTCAAAAGAAATCTGTCTTCATAGGATGAAGGTTCGGAAGACTTTGTCTCTGAGTCTTCAAAAGACTTCATATTTGTATATATATACATGTATATATATATATATATATATATATATATATATATATATATATATATATATATATATATATATATGTATATATATATATACATACATATATATACATGTATATACATACATGTATATACATACATGTATATATATACATGTATATATATACATGAATATATATACATGTATATATATGTATATATATATACATGTATATATATATATATATATATATACATATCTATATATATAGATGTATATATATGTATATATATATATACATGTATATATATATATATATATATATATATATATATATATATATATATATATATATATATGTATACATGTATATATATATACATGTACATATATACATGTATATATATACATATATATATGTATACATGTATATATACATATATATGTATACATGTATATATATACATGTATATATGTATACATGTATATATATACATGTATATATGTATACATGTATACATATACATATATATGTATACATGTATATATATACATGTATATATATACATGTATATATATATACATGTATTCATATACATATATATATACATATATATACATGTATACATATACATGTATATATATACATGTATATATATACATACATATATATACAGGTATACATATA
Source organism: Flaveria ramosissima (assembly GCA_025215565.1). Taxonomy (NCBI): domain Eukaryota; kingdom Viridiplantae; phylum Streptophyta; class Magnoliopsida; order Asterales; family Asteraceae; genus Flaveria; species Flaveria ramosissima. The sequence continues at coordinate 63,136,661 of CM046041.1, forward strand.
CATGTATATATATACATATATATATACATATATATACATGTATATATATACATGTATATATATACATACATATATATACAGGTATATATATTTGTATGTATATATATATATATATATATATATACATGTATATGTATATATATATACATGTATATGTATGTATATATATATATATATATATATATATATATATATATATATATGTATATGTATATATATATATATATATATATATATATATATATATATATATATATATATATATATATATATATATATATATATATATATATATATATATATATATATATATATATATGCGGGATCGGGTTTTGTCACTTAACACTTGGATTTCTCTCAAACTCAGTTATACTACACTCAGATCAGATGAAGTAGAATCTCTTCTAAGAGTTGATAATAATATAATAAGTAGCAAACAACACAAGGAAATAATTTTCAAGGCACTTGTATATATTACTTCTCAACTCAAAGTATTACAAGACTCTTATAAGCATGAAACAAGAGTTACAATGAGAAACTATATATACTAGATCCTACAGCCGGATATACTTTGATACCAGCTGGAAAGCTAAGACTAAAGCATATACTACAATGCTAAAGTTAAGGTATCTTAGATAAAGTATTATCAAAGGTATGGTAGTCATGACATGTCCATGACTTACCTTTTGTCACCAACTAAAATTGACAACTGTACTAACTGATAAAGGTAAATAGTGGAATAAAGTATGGTCAACTACATGGGTTTTGAGAAAATGCCATGCAGTATCTCAGAGGTTTGGAACGTGTCAAAGAGACCATACTTATGTCCACTAGATAATAGTAGTGTCTTCCGAAGGTAAATTGGCTTCGAAAGATCAAGTTCTTCCGAAGCCACTTATACTTCGGAAGAGGCATCTATACTTCCGAGGCTTGAGGACTTCTTTCATACTTCGGAAGTTGTCTTTTGATCTTTCACTCTAAGTCTTGATCTTCGGAAGTGAATAGTTTGTCTTTGGAAGTTGGAGTTTTCCTTCGGAAGTTGATCTTACACTTTGTCTTCGGAAGAACTCCTTTTCCTTCGGAAGTTCCACACTTAGCTTCGGAAGTCCTTTATTAGTTGCACCAAAATAGTCTAAGTGATTTGGTTTTGGTTGCACCAGCCTTTCTAGATCCAAATATATATATATATATATATATATATATATATATATATATATATATATATATATATATATATATATATATATATATATATATATATATATATATATATATATATATATATATATGTTAGGTCTAGGATCAGTAGATGTAGTCCATTTTGTATAGGCTTAGTACTTGAATTAATATTTGTAATGAATGGTTGTAACTCATTATTGTGTATGCATTAAATGTATAGGTTAACCCATATATATGTGTGTTGATTTATGTATGTTTGCAGGTACAAACATTATACTTAGTCAATTTCAGAAATTGACTATGTAATAAACATCTATGGATGAACATTTTGTTCATCCGTAGATATGTTTCTTACAAGTTAAATACATCCGAAGATCTTATGTGGATGAACAACCAGCTCTGAGGATGAAAGAACAAGATTGCTTTGGAAGAACAATATTGCTTCGGAAGAACAATGTACCCTCGGAAGAACAAGACTCGTGCGGAAGAAAAAATATCTACGGAAGACAATATTCCTGCGGAGTCCAAACACTTGTATAATACAAGTGTTACAAGTCAACAAGTCAGCAAGGCTGTTATGCGAATCACAAGAAATCTAAAGATTTCTTAACAAAAACAATTAAAATCCCAAGAGATCCGGTGTTTCCTTAACAGATACATCATTATCTATATAAATGGATCCTAGGTTTCCAATCAAAGACGACTGCGACGACAATACGACAATTCCTCAACAGAAAAACATCACATCAAATCACACAACCAAACCCTAGCAGCCGTCACATCATTAAACACAAAATTCAATATCATTCGTTCATTACTTGTAATCATTAACTTGTATTAATGAAATACATTTGAAGTTAAACTTTGTTCATTTATTAATTGTGTTTCTTTCACTGTGTTCTTGAATATTTATTGATATTGAAATTTAATACAAACAATTAAACCAAGCCAACGTTGATACCGCAAAGTTACTTGATTTAAACCAACGCTGATAATTCCTGAATGCGATCCTTGGATTCATAAGTGGTATCAAAGCAAAGTGCTTATTGATTTAGATCGATTGATCTATCAGTGTTAATTGTGTTTAATTGTTTTCTGAATTCTGTAGATTTGCCAGTTATTACTGATTAGATATATTGTTTTTAAGCAAAGAGTTTGTGTGAAACTTGATTTGTCGTTCAGCAGTACACTGTTCGATTAACTTGGATCTATATTCAAATCGATTGAATAGCAAATCTTAATTATTGAGCAGCATCACTAACTTGTTCACATCCTTTGAACAAATTCATTAGTTAACATCTCAGATCTTAACTAATCATGAGCAACTCTGTTGGATCATCTTACCAACCGCCAAAGTTGGAAACAAAAGCAGATTTCAAATCCTGGAAAATGAAGTTCAGGAATCATGTAAATTATACAGATTCTGACTTATGGGTCTCTATAACAGAAGGTCCTTATATTCCACCCACCCTCGGGCCGGATTATAATGATAACAATCAACCCATAAGCACGAAAGATCTGTCACCTGATGATATTAAGAAGGTTAAAGTTGATATCAAAGCATATAGCTTGCTTAGTATGGCTTTACCAGAAGAAATATTGATCAGATGTGAAAATTATAAAACAACAAATTTCTTGTGGAAGATTCTACATACACTCTGTGAAGGGAGTGATGAAATTTGAAGCATTAGGAAGGACACCCTGCGTTCACAATACGAAACATTTCATCATATCGAGGGTGAATCAATTCCTCAACAACTCCACAGGTTTATGCAACTTGTTACAGAAATGAACATTGTGGAGTTGAAATACACAAATGAGAAACTGAACAAGAAAATGCTCCATACTTTACAAGAAAGTTGGAAGCAAACTGTATCCATGTTCAAGAATACCATAGATCTCAAAGCAGTCGGACTAGACACTCTAGTGGCTAAAGTTGAGGCTCTTGAAATGGATGAGAAATCAAGAAACAAGAGTGTAAGAACTCATGTATCACTATATCACTTTAAGGAAACAACAAGTGCTGGAAGTGCTTTCATGTCTAGTAATGATGGTGATAACTCTTGTACTTTGAGTGAAGATGAAGAGGAAGTAAGTTTCTATGCTTCAAAACCTCCTAAGAAATCTTCTCAAAGTAAGTCAAGAAAAGAGAAAGAAAGAACATATGATCAAAGAGATAAATCATCCAAAAAACCATCATCCAACAATCAATCAGAGTCTATCACTATCATTCTAGACTCTAAAGAACAAAAGGCAGCTTTTGCAGCTTTTAGTTCCAGCTTTCAAGCTTACCTAGGAAGTTCATTGCCCACTGCTAACATGTGCCAACAAGATTTAGAAGAACTGCCTCCGGATGTAGTGGAGGAGATGGATCTACAATGGCAAATGGCAATGATTGCTTATAGAGCGAAACAATACCTAAGAAGAAACAAGAATTTGGCTGCTGCAAGTAAATCATCACGTATTGGAGTTGATAAGTCAAAGGTAAGATGCTTCAAGTGCAATCTCTATGCACACTTTTCTAGAGAATGCAATCAACAAAATTCCGACACAACACAACATCAGAGTCATCAGGCTAAACAACCTTCATCAACTCAAATATTTTTTAGACAGCCACAACTGACCAACTCATCCGCACTAGACAACAATACAGCAGCAGGAACTAGCAACTCTAAAGAATTTGGGCTGATCATTCTTCAAGATGGAACCTGTGACTTGAGTTTGTATGAGAAGGAAGTCTTAGAATAAAATCAAGCTCTAATGGGTCACATGGAAAACAAAGTTCCACCCATGGCAAGTGAGGTAAGAGACAGGTTATGTTCATCAATATGTGTTGTGGAAGTAGAAAGATATAGAGTCCATGCTCAACAATTAGCTGATAAAGTTAAAGAAACAATGATTTTGAATGAATCTCATGTAAGAGAACATAAATTATATCAAATTAAAATTAACTCTTTACAAAAGGATTTAGACAAAATTGTTTCTGAAAATTATAGTTTGAAAGCACAAGTTGAGCATCTGACCACTTCCTTAACCAAATCCATGCCTGATCATGCATCAACTGAAGTGAAACTTTAGAAGTTTCAGCTCTCATCTTAGCAATATGAGAAATTACTAAATTCTCATATTGAATCAAAGAACAGGTCTGGGTTGGATTATAATGCCGTGGCACCTCCTGTTAACAATAACTATGTTCCTTTGCCTAAATCAATGACAAATAATCTGTAAAAATATTTTGTGCCTAGCACCAATATAGGAACTAGCTCTAATCAACCAAACACTGATAATAAATCTGAGGTGAATGAAACTGAGTCTTCTAAATCAGAAAAGATTAATCAAATGAATTCAGAATTTGACTTTGATGAGTGGGATGACTTGGATGATTCTGATGAACATGATGATGATCTTCTCAATAAGGGTAAGAATGTTGTTTTTGAAACAAATATTCCAAATGTGCTTGAAGAAACAAGGCTGCCATACCCTCCTAAACAAAGAAACATGTTGAAAACCATCTGCAAGAGAATAGCTCAGTTAAATGAAGGTCTTCAAGAGCTAAATCAGCAACCAACTTCTTCCAATAAAGTAAATGAGAAGTCTGCCTCTACTGAGGAAAGACACAAATCCATGGAAAAATGAAAGAAAAAGGCATCAGCAGATCATCACCGGATGAAGAATCTCTCTCCAGTACCAGATCTGCGGAAAAAGAAAACTTCAGTAGAAGTTAATATTGATTCAGTAGATGATCTACGGAGGAGGAATTCAGCAACAAAAAATCAAAAGCTGCATAAAGTGGATAAGAAAGAATCTACTCCAAAGCTGAAGAAGAATGAAAAACCTCAAAAGTTGGCAAACCATAAGAATGATTCTGAGAAAGAATCAGATGAGAAGTATTGCAAATGGTGTGACATGAAAAACCATAATACTAAGATTGTTACTTTAGTAGCTACTGTTCTATTTATATGAACAATCACATGACTGTTGACTGCTACTTCAACAAACATTATGCTATCTGCAACAAAAATAACCATTCCACTCAGGAATGTTGTTTCAACAAAAAGAACAAGACAAAATGCTCAAAGAAGAAAGAATCAGATAAGTCTGAATCAGACACTCAATTTACTGATTGTGAAAAGGGTTCAAAACTAAAGAAGTCTGAACTAAAATCAAAATCAAAATCAAAGGACAAAACATCCTCAAGTGCTCATCCATTAAAGAAAAGATCAACTTTACATCAATCAAAAACACCTCACAAAAGGCTAGATTTGACTGATAAGGAAACAAAGGATGATGATGTATTCTTTGATAATTTTGAAAAGGGAATTCATATACCTCATTCAAAAACAACAGATTATGAGACATTCAAAAACCATAGCCTCAAATGAACAAAATTAAGTTGAATCAAGAAGAAATTGGGAAACAAGAACCTAGTTCATCAACATCCCCTTCAACAGAATCATCCTCATTTGAAACAACCCAGAATGAATCAAGCAAAACTAAAACTGAAACTTCAAGACTTATTCGTGAAGGAGTAACTATTTTAGACACTGCTGGCAAACCAAAGATCATTAAGGCTTGGGTTGTCAATTCTAACTAATTTATTTCTGAATGCATGAACAATATTGGAGAGCTGACAATAGGTGGTATGCTGACAGTGGTTGTTCCAGGCATATGACAGGAAATTGTTCACTTCTCCATGATTTCAAACATAAAAATGCTTCTTATGTGGCATTTGGTGGGGATAAAAAGGGAGGTAAAATTGTTAGTGAAGGAATGGTAACAAATGGTGTGACATGAAAAACCATAATACTGAAGATTGTTACTTCAGTAGCTACTGTTCTATTTGCAATATGAACAATCACATGAATGCGACGACAATACAACAATTCCTCAACAGAAATACATCACATCAAATCACACAACCAAACCCTAGCAGCCGTCACATCATTAAACACAAATTCAATATCATTCGTTCATACTTGTAATCATTAACTTGTTTTAATGAAATACATTTGAAGTTAAACTTTGTTCATTCATTAATTGTGTTCTTTCACTGTGTTCTTGAATATTTTTTGATATTAACATTTAATACAAACAATTAAACCAAGCCAACGTTGATTCCGCAAACGTTGACTTGATTTCAACCAACGCTGATAATTCCTGATTGCGATCCTTGGATTCACAGGTGGTATCAGAGCTACTGTTCTAGAAAGTAAATTATTGTGAAAATTTCTAGTATAATTTACTAAGTGTGTCTCATATTTGTGATCAAAATTATACCATATTGTTTGATATACTAAGTGTTACATTCTTAAGCCAGGTTTTTCTGTTCTAGAAGATTGGGTCCTCCTTAAAGCATCAAGAAAAGGAAACACTTATGTTTTGGACATGAACAACACCTCACTCACAAAACATGAAACATGCCTTTTATCCAAGTTATCAGAAGATGTATCTCAATTGTGGCACAAAAGGCTTGTCTATTCTAACATGAAGAACATGAACAAATTGGTGAAAAATGACTTAGTCATTGGATTTCCAAAGAAAGAGTTTCATTGCTCAACTCACTGTTCTTCTTGTTACAAAGGAAAACAACATAGAGTGTCACATAAATCCAAAATTATCAATACTAATACTACACCACTCAAATTGCTTCACATGGATCTGTTTAGTCCTACCAATGTGATGAGCATTGGAAAAAAGCAGTATTGTTTGGTGATAGTTGATGATTTCACAAGATTTACATAGGTCTTTTTCTTAAAACAAAAGAGTGAAATATCAGAAACATTAATGGACTTTGTGATCAAGATTGAGAATCAACTTGATGCAAAAGTTAAAATTTTTAGGAGTGACACTGGTACTGAATTTGTCAATTTTAAACTGGATTCCTTTTGTTGGAGCAAAGGTATTGCAAGGCAATTCAGTGCACCAAGAATTCCACAACAAAATGGAGTGGCGGAAAGAAGAAACAGAGTTCTCATTGAAGCAGCCAGAACAATGCTAGCTAATTCACAATTGCCCATCACCTTTTGGGCTGAGGCAGTGAATACTGCATGCAATGTTCATAACAGAACATTAATTGTCAAAGAACACAACAAAACTCCTTATGAGCTCTTGTTTAAAAGAAAACCATACATAGGATATCTTAGAGTTTTTGAGTGTCATGTATCTCTTTTAAACATAAAAGAGTCACTGGGAAAATTTTCAGAAAAAGCATATGATGGTTTCTTTGTTGGATATTCTTCAACATCTGAATCTTATAGGATCTATATTCCACAACATAACATTGTGGAAGAAACTCCTAATGTATCCTTTGATGAATCTGTATTCACTATGTCAGTTAAAGGTTCATCATGGTTGTTTGACATAGATGCTCTAACTAAATCATTTAACTATGATTATTTGAACATTGAAGGTTCTGATGAAGTATGTTATCCATTTGTTCCACCTCATATGAATGAAGTAACATTATATGCTGATCCTCCAAGGATACACACATCCTCTGGTGGAAACACTTCAGCAGCAGCTGTTGACACTGCATGTGGAAATGAACACTGTGCATCCGGAGATGTGAATTCTGTCCCTGCAATAGATCCATGCTCTCAAGTGAATACAACTAACATTGGAAATGTTTCAAGTCCTCACTTATCATCCGGAGAAGTTGCTGTAACTCCTACAAAAGAGCTAAATGATTCCGGAGAAGTTCCTGTAACTCCTACGGAAGAGCTAAATGATTTCGGAGAAGTTCCTATAACTCCTACGGAAGAGCAAACTGATTCTGGAGAAGCCCTTACAGCTCATGCAGAAGACACTCATGATGCTACTTATAATCAAGCTACTGAAGATCATTCAACACCACATGTTGAACATTTTGACTACTTCCTAAACTTTTAACCTGGTTTGGATCAGTCTGAGCCAATGGAAATGACTAACCTGGAATCATCTATTCCTGTTGAATCAACTCCATCAATGAAAATCCATAAGACTCATCCAGTTAACAACATCATTGGAGATCTTACAAAGAGAATTACAAGAAGCCAAAGTGGTACTGCCAACCTTTGTCTCTTCAGTTGTTTTCTTTCACAAGTGGTTCCTCCAAACATCACTGCTGCTTTAAAAGACAATAGTTGGATTGAAGCTTTCCAAGAAAAGCTTCAACAATTTAGAAAGCAAAAAGTATGGTCTCTAGTTGATTTACCTGCAGGCCAACATCCTATTGGAACAGGGTGGCTATACAAAAACAAAGTGGATGATAAAGGGATTATTGTAAGAAATAAAGCAAGGTTGATTGCACAAGGATACACACAAGAAGAGGGAATAGACTATGATGAAGTTTTTGCACCAGTTGCAAGAATTGAAGCCATAAGAGTGTTCCTAGCTTATGCATCATATAAGAAGTTCACTGTGTATCAGATGAATGTCAAGTGTGCATTCCTATATGGGAAAATTGATGAGGAAGTTTATGTGTCACAACCCCCTGGTTTTGTAGATCCTTATTATCCAAATAGGGTATACAAGCTAGATTAAGCCTTGTATGGTCTTCACCAAGCACCAAGAAAGTGGTATGAAACACTATCATCTTTCTTGCTCAAGCATGGCTAGAAAAGAGGAACAATTGATTAGACACTCTTTCTCAAACAAGAACATCAAGATCTCTTAGTTGTTCAAATATATGTTAATGACATTATATTTGGATCAACTAATAAGAGATTGTGTGTAAATTTTGAAGAGCTGATGAAATCTGAATTTCAGATGAGTTCAATGGGTGAATTAACTTTCTTTCTTGGTCTTCAAGTTCATCAAAAACCAGATAGGATATTCATCAATCAAGAAAAATACATACATAAAATTTTGAAGAAATACAATCTTGCTGATGTATCATCATGCAAAACAACAGCATCAACAATTGATAAGATTGTACCTGATTCTTCAGGAAAATCTACTGATAAAAAATTATATAGATCAATGATAGGATCACTTATGTATCTAATTGCCAGTAGACCTGACATTATGTTTGCTGTGTGTGAGTGTGTGCTAGGTACCAAGCTGATCCAAAGGAGTCTCATTTGAATGCTCTGAAAAGGATTTTCAGATATCTCAAAGGAAAACCAGGACTTGGTCTTTGGTATCCAAAGGATGGTGACTTTACACTCTACTCATACTCAGACAGTGACTATGGTAGATGTAACAAGAACAAAAAATTCACAACTGGTGGATGTCAATTTATCGGACCAAGACTAGTATCATGGCAGTGCAAGAAACAAACCAGTGTATCTGTATCCACAACTGAGGCTGAGTGCATAGCTGCTTCAGCTGGTTGCTCTCAAGTCCTTTGGTTGCAAAACCAATTGCTTGACTATGGTTACAACTTCCTTCAAACTTCAATTTACATAGATAACTCTGCTGCTATGTTTATAACTGCTAATCCTGTGCAACATAGTAAAACAAAACATATTGAGATAAGATATCATTTTTTGAGAGATTGCTCAGAAAGGGGTTTGATTAAGTTAGTCAAAGTGGATACAACAAATCAGCTAGCTGATTTATTCACTAAAGCCTTTGATTCAGTCAGATTTAATTTTCTAATTTAGTCTCTGGGCATGATTAACTTAGATTAATCAATTTGAACAAACAAAATACTGTATGTAATGATGCTTCAGCATGACATATGCTTGTGAAATGATAGTACACTATATCTTTGCTTATTCCTGAATTCTTAAATATCATTAAATCTGAGTAAGATTCTTGATATGTGAGTAGGTTCATCTTGAGTGGAAACTACACATAGTGCATGCCAAACATAATGCAAAGTGATTGTTTGTGGGAAACTTCATTTTGAGGATACAAAGTGGGTCTTATTCTGATGTGATCAAATCACTCATATAAGCACACTATGTACCGACACTTTATAATATCTATCTTTGCAAATCATACTCCCTCTATTTTGTATAAACAAAGACCTGGGTGTATGATCACCATACTATATATCAGTTATCAAAGGTGAAAAGATCCAGATCCTCATCATCCCTCTGTTTTGTGTAAACAAAGAACTGGGTTAAAGGCACCTCTTTTTTATGTGAGTAAAGACCTGGTGACCTGATGATGATCATATCTAAGCTCTCAAAAGAATCCTATGTGATCAAGTGTATATTAATCTAGAGCTTTTACATCAATGCATTAATGAGATGCCCAATGCATCTCAAGATAGAACTTATAACTTAGAGTACATACTTATTAAGAGTGAAAAAGTGATGATTTGACTTGCAAAGGAGGACAAAATCTTTGTGAATTGAATGTGAAGCCCATAACAGTTATTTCTTAATCAATATGAAAACATGATAAACAGCATGCCTAGTTGATACATTAGCTCTTGTATGGATTTAAGTGGACAATATACTTGCAATCAGAACTATGTTCAAGTATCAATTCAACAAAATAACTCATCAGGAAGAGGCTTAGTAGTATAGTATGATCCCATCATATGTGTATATATGTTTGTGCATCATCATAAGTTAAATAACACTCATGATATTCTTCTTAGAAATTTATGATAAATACATACTGTCATCATAAATCACAAATTTAGGGGGAGTAGAATTCATAATGATAAGTTTATCAATCAGCCGCTTTGTCTATTTCATTATCAATTTGAATGAATTGGAATCTGAGCACCAACTTAGCTCCTGGATACATGAAGTTTTTTTTAAAACCGTTTAAAACTTCTTGTGCTCAATTGCCATGAATACAAAGTCAACAAGGTCCAAAAGCAATATATTGTTCTAAGCAATGGACTTGGACCATACATCAAAATAAGTTTCTCTGCATAGTGCCATCTTAAGCATCAACAGAAGCTACAGTGTGGAAAATTTAAATGTTTATCTGTAGATTGGTAAACTACGGATGAGCAAAGATCAACAAATATAATTTAATTTCATAGTTTGGTAACCTATGAAAATTTAAGTTATACTTCATAAGCAGAAGTCGTTAAAACATCCGCAGATGATTTATGGAATCCGTAGATGATCTGCGGAAGAACTTAGAACAGAGAAAAATTGTTGAGGGTCCCACTTTATTAAATAAATAAAATTACTGTATTTGAGAAAGTATAAATGATGTTCTTTGACTTTAAAAATTCATTATTTGCTTTTTCAGTTCACTTTTTAGACCTAGAAAAACACGCACTCAACAAACTTTTCCCCCCTTCTATAACATTCAAATATTACCAAATCAAGCATCAAACAAACATATATCTCTGCTCTCAGATCACTGTGTACAAGGTAAAACATGTTGTAATGTTCAATAATGAACCGTTTGATTCATGTTTAATCTCACAACTGTTCGTATTCTCATATCAATAATGTGATTCTAACGAAATCTTCTTCTTATGAACAGATGGATAATCGATTTGCGAGATATCACAATGCGTGTGCTTTATTAAACCCTGACGACCCTATTTCAGAAGGGTGTCAAGACATTATCTGATATCTAAGAAGATCCAGACTGTTCTATGCCTTATCAGCAGAGCCTGTGATTCATCAATCGCACATCACTGATTTCTGGAACTCCGCCCAAATAGAAGAAGATGGTCAAGTTATTATGGCTTATGTGAAGAATCAAAGACGACTCTACAAGCCATACAGCTTTCTCTGCCACACTTATCTTAAGTGCATCTCAAATAGGAAATCTTGATTTGACTGATTTCAAGGCATATCTCTTCAGGAATTATTGGTGTCTTTGAGGGAAGAATATACAATTACTCAAAGTACATCTTCATCTGCTTATGTGATCACATCAAAGTAAAGAAGGCTGACAAGATGTATATGTTTCCAAGGTTTCTACAACTAATCATCAATATTGATCTGCCTGGGACTACTGTAGATGGTGATGTGTTTGTTCAAGCTCACCTAGGTAGATCCGTACAAAATAAAATATCCGGGAAGTATGAAGGAGGAGACATGCCCATGTTTGATCATGTGGTAGATGATCATGTAAACATTCCTCAAGAGCTTGTGTGGGAAGATCAACAGGAGGTTTCACCAACTAACTCTGTACAAGCCACTCACTCACCAGATCTACCACCCATTCACCAACAACATCAGTCTCCACAACACCCTTCACCTGCTAGTCAAAACACTCAGCCAATCTCTCCTCTTGCTCTACAATCACCAT